>JBBBDQ010001787.1:0-162500 GCA_037127315.1 Ascarosepion bandense
ATATTAAAAAAACTTTTAGGGTCTTCAATATTTTCTGGGAGTTTGAAAATCTCGAAAATGCAATAGATTTGTTACGTAAATTTTGAAAATTTCAAAGTTTCAGAAAATTAATTTATCTTTCAGATAAATTAATAAAAATTGTTATATCATGTTGATAACATTAGGTAACAATAGGAAACGCTTAGATTTTAAAAAAATTTTGGAGTTTTCGATACTTTACAGAAGTTTAAAACTTTGAAAATTACGTTGAAAAACTATGCGAAATCAGCTAAAAAGTGATACTTTTTGAGGTATATTTTGAAATGTTCAGAGTCTCAGAAAATTAATTCATCCTTAGGATAAATTAATGAAAATAGGTGAAACATGTTGAAACCACTTGGTATGAATAGAAAACACTTAGTTATTAAAAACATTTTAGGGTCTTCAATATTTTCTGGGAGTTTGAAAATCTCGAAAATGCAATAGATTTATTACGTAAATTTTGAAAATTTCAAAGTTTCAGAAAATTAATTTATCTTTCAGATAAATTAATAAAAATTGTTATATCATGTTGATAACATTAGGTAACAATAGGAAACGCTTAGATTTTAAAAAAATTTAGGAGTTTTCGATACTTTACAGAAGTTTAAAAACTTTGAAAATTACGTTGAAAAACTATGCGAAATCAGCTAAAAAGTGATACTTTTTGAGGTATATTTTGAAATTTTCAGAGTCTCAGAAAATTAATTCATCCTTAGGATAAATTAATGAAAATAGGTGAAACATGTTGAAACCACTTGGTATGAATAGAAAACACTTAGATATTAAAAAAATTTTAGGGTCTTCAATATTTTCTGGGAGTTTGAAAATCTCGAAAATGCAATAGATTTATTACGTAAATTTTGAAAATTTCAAAGTTTCAGAAAATTAATTTATCTTTCAGATAAATTAATAAAAATTGTTATATCATGTTGATAACATTAGGTAACAATAGGAAATGCTTAGATTTTAAAAAAATTTAGGAGTTTTCGATACTTTACAGAAGTTTAAAACTTTGAAAATTACGTTGAAAAACTATGCGAAATCAGCTAAAAAGTGATACTTTTTTAGGTATATTTTGAAATTTTCAGAGTCTCAGAAAATTAATTCATCCTTAGGATAAATTAATGAAAATAGGTGAAACATGTTGAAACCACTTGGTATGAATAGAAAACACTTAGTTATTAAAAAAATTTTAGGGTCTTCAATATTTTCTGGGAGTTTGAAAATCTCGAAAATGCAATAGATTTATTACGTAAATTTTGAAAATTTCAAAGTTTCAGAAAATTAATTTATCTTTCAGATAAATTAATAAAAATTGTTATATCATGTTGATAACATTAGGTAACAATAGGAAACGCTTTGATTTTAAAAAAATTTAGGAGTTTTCGATACTTTACAGAAGTTTAAAAACTTTGAAAATTACGTTGAAAAACTATGCGAAATCAGCTAAAAAGTGATACTTTTTGAGGTATATTTTGAAATTTTCAGAGTCTCAGAAAATTAATTCATCCTTAGGATAAATTAATGAAAATAGGTGAAACATGTTGAAACCACTTGGTATGAATAGAAAACACTTAGATATTAAAAAAATTTTAGGGTCTTCAATATTTTCTGGGAGTTTGAAAATCTCGAAAATGCAATAGATTTATTACGTAAATTTTGAAAATTTCAAAGTTTCAGAAAATTAATTTATCTTTCAGATAAATTAATAAAAATTGTTATATCATGTTGATAACATTGGGTAACAATAGGAAACGCTTAGATTTTAAAAAAATTTAGGAGTTTTCGATACTTTACAGAAGTTTAAAAACTTTGAAAATTACGTTGAAAAACTATGCGAAATCAGCTAAAAAGTGATACTTTTTGAGGTATATTTTGAAATTTTCAGAGTCTCAGAAAATTAATTCATCCTTAGGATAAATTAATGAAAATAGGTGAAACATGTTGAAACCACTTGGTATGAATAGAAAACACTTAGATATTAAAAAAATTTTAGGGTCTTCAATATTTTCTGGGAGTTTGAAAATCTCGAAAATGCAATAGATTTATTACGTAAATTTTGAAAATTTCAAAGTTTCAGAAAATTAATTTATCTTTCAGATAAATTAATAAAAATTGTTATATCATGTTGATAACATTAGGTAACAATAAGAAACGCTTAGATTTTAAAAAAAATTTGGAGTTTTCGATACTTTACAGAAGTTTAAAAACTTTGAAAATTACGTTGAAAAACTATGCGAAATCAGCTAAAAAGTGATACTTTTTGAGGTATATTTTGAAATTTTCAGAGTCTCAGAAAATTAATTCATCCTTAGGATAAATTAATGAAAATAGGTGAAACATGTTGAAACCACTTGGTATGAATAGAAAACACTTAGATATTAAAAAAATTTTAGGGTCTTCAATATTTTCTGGGAGTTTGAAAATCTCGAAAATGCAATAGATTTATTACGTAAATTTTGAAAATTTCAAAGTTTCAGAAAATTAATTTATCTTTCAGATAAATTAATAAAAATTGTTATATCATGTTGATAACATTAGGTAACAATAGGAAACGCTTAGATTTTAAAAAAATTTAGGAGTTTTCGATACTTTACAGAAGTTTAAAAACTTTGAAAATTACGTTGAAAAACTATGCGAAATCAGCTAAAAAGTGATACTTTTTGAGGTATATTTTGAAATTTTCAGAGTCTCAGAAAATTAATTCATCCTTAGGATAAATTAATGAAAATAGGTGAAACATGTTGAAACCACTTGGTATGAATAGAAAACACTTAGATATTAAAAAAATTTTAGGGTCTTCAATATTTTCTGGGAGTTTGAAAATCTCGAAAATGCAATAGATTTATTACGTAAATTTTGAAAATTTCAAAGTTTCAGAAAATTAATTTATCTTTCAGATAAATTAATAAAAATTGTTATATCATGTTGATAACATTAGGTAACAATAAGAAACGCTTAGATTTTAAAAAAAATTTGGAGTTTTCGATACTTTACAGAAGTTTAAAAACTTTGAAAATTACGTTGAAAAACTATGCGAAATCAGCTAAAAAAGTGATACTTTTGAGATATTTGAAATTTTCAGAGTCTCAGAAAATTAGACTAAATTATCGGATAAAATTGTAGAAAATAAAGTGCAAACATGTTAAAACCGCCCAGGTATGAATAGAAAACACTTAGATGATAAAAATTTTAAAGGTCTTAATATTTTCTAGAGTTTGAAAATCTCGAAAAATACAACCTAAATTTATTACGTAAATTTGAAAAAAGTACAAATTTCAGAAAATTAATTTATCTTTCAGATAAATTAATGAAATTATTATATCATGTTTGATAACATTTCGTGAAAACATGGAAACGCTTAAATTTAAAAAAATTTTGGAGTTTTCGATACACAGAAGTTAAAACTTTGAAAATTACGTTGAAAAACTATACGAAATCAACTCTAAAGTGATACTTTTTGAGGTATATTTTGAAATGTTCAGAGTCTCAGAAAATTAATTCATCCTTAGGATAAATTAATGAAAATGATTGGCTATATGAAACCCTTGGTATGAAAACACTTAGTTATTAAAAACATTTTAGGGTCTTCAATATTTTCTGGGAGTTTGAAAATCTCGAAAATGCAATAGATTTATTACGTAAATTTTGAAAATTTCAAAGTTTCAGAAAATTAATTTATCTTTCAGATAAATTAATAAAAATTGTTATATCATGTTGATAACATTAGGTAACAATAGGAAACGCTTAGATTTTAAAAAAATTTAGGAGTTTTCGATACTTTACAGAAGTTTAAAAACTTTGAAAATTACGTTGAAAAACTATGCGAAATCAGCTAAAAAGTGATACTTTTTGAGGTATATTTTGAAATTTTCAGAGTCTCAGAAAATTAATTCATCCTTAGGATAAATTAATGAAAATAGGTGAAACATGTTGAAACCACTTGGTATGAATAGAAAACACTTAGATATTAAAAAAATTTTAGGGTCTTCAATATTTTCTGGGAGTTTGAAAATCTCGAAAATGCAATAGATTTATTACGTAAATTTTGAAAATTTCAAAGTTTCAGAAAATTAATTTATCTTTCAGATAAATTAATAAAAATTGTTATATCATGTTGATAACATTAGGTAACAATAGGAAATGCTTAGATTTTAAAAAAATTTAGGAGTTTTCGATACTTTACAGAAGTTTAAAAACTTTGAAAATTACGTTGAAAAACTATGCGAAATCAGCTAAAAAGTGATACTTTTTGAGGTATATTTTGAAATTTTCAGAGTCTCAGAAAATTAATTCATCCTTAGGATAAATTAATGAAAATAGGTGAAACATGTTGAAACCACTTGGTATGAATAGAAAACACTTAGTTATTAAAAAAATTTTAGGGTCTTCAATATTTTCTGGGAGTTTGAAAATCTCGAAAATGCAATAGATTTATTACGTAAATTTTGAAAATTTCAAAGTTTCAGAAAATTAATTTATCTTTCAGATAAATTAATAAAAATTGTTATATCATGTTGATAACATTAGGTAACAATAGGAAACGCTTAGATTTTAAAAAAATTTAGGAGTTTTCGATACTTTACAGAAGTTTAAAAACTTTGAAAATTACGTTGAAAAACTATGCGAAATCAGCTAAAAAGTGATACTTTTTGAGGTATATTTTGAAATTTTCAGAGTCTCAGAAAATTAATTCATCCTTAGGATAAATTAATGAAAATAGGTGAAACATGTTGAAACCACTTGGTATGAATAGAAAACACTTAGATATTAAAAAAATTTTAGGGTCTTCAATATTTTCTGGGAGTTTGAAAATCTCGAAAATGCAATAGATTTATTACGTAAATTTTGAAAATTTCAAAGTTTCAGAAAATTAATTTATCTTTCAGATAAATTAATAAAAATTGTTATATCATGTTGATAACATTAGGTAACAATAGGAAACGCTTAGATTTTAAAAAAATTTAGGAGTTTTCGATACTTTACAGAAGTTTAAAAACTTTGAAAATTACGTTGAAAAACTATGCGAAATCAGCTAAAAAGTGATACTTTTTGAGGTATATTTTGAAATTTTCAGAGTCTCAGAAAATTAATTCATCCTTAGGATAAATTAATGAAAATAGGTGAAACATGTTGAAACCACTTGGTATGAATAGAAAACACTTAGATATTAAAAAAATTTTAGGGTCTTCAATATTTTCTGGGAGTTTGAAAATCTCGAAAATGCAATAGATTTATTACGTAAATTTTGAAAATTTCAAAGTTTCAGAAAATTAATTTATCTTTCAGATAAATTAATAAAAATTGTTATATCATGTTGATAACATTAGGTAACAATAAGAAACGCTTAGATTTTAAAAAAAATTTGGAGTTTTCGATACTTTACAGAAGTTTAAAAACTTTGAAAATTACGTTGAAAAACTATGCGAAATCAGCTAAAAAGTGATACTTTTTGAGGTATATTTTGAAATTTTCAGAGTCTCAGAAAATTAATTCATCCTTAGGATAAATTAATGAAAATAGGTGAAACATGTTGAAACCACTTGGTATGAATAGAAAACACTTAGATATTAAAAAAATTTTAGGGTCTTCAATATTTTCTGGGAGTTTGAAAATCTCGAAAATGCAATAGATTTATTACGTAAATTTTGAAAATTTCAAAGTTTCAGAAAATTAATTTATCTTTCAGATAAATTAATAAAAATTGTTATATCATGTTGATAACATTAGGTAACAATAGGAAACGCTTAGATTTTAAAAAAATTTTGGAGTTTTCGATACTTTACAGAAGTTTAAATACTTTGAAAATTACGTTGAAAAACTATGCGAAATCAGCTAAAAAGTGATACTTTTTGAGGTATATTTTGAAATTTTCAGAGTCTCAGAAAATTAATTCATCCTTAGGATAAATTAATGAAAATAGGTGAAACATGTTGAAACCACTTGGTATGAATAGAAAACACTTAGATATTAAAAAAATTTTAGGGTCTTCAATATTTTCTGGGAGTTTGAAAATCTCGAAAATGCAATAGATTTATTACGTAAATTTTGAAAATTTCAAAGTTTCAGAAAATTAATTTATCTTTCAGATAAATTAATAAAAATTGTTATATCATGTTGATAACATTAGGTAACAATAGGAAACGCTTAGATTTTAAAAAAATTTAGGAGTTTTCGATACTTTACAGAAGTTTAAAAACTTTGAAAATTACGTTGAAAAACTATGCGAAATCAGCTAAAAAGTGATACTTTTTGAGGTATATTTTGAAATTTTCAGAGTCTCAGAAAATTAATTCATCCTTAGGATAAATTAATGAAAATAGGTGAAACATGTTGAAACCACTTGGTATGAATAGAAAACACTTAGATATTAAAAAAATTTTAGGGTCTTCAATATTTTCTGGGAGTTTGAAAATCTCGAAAATGCAATAGATTTATTACGTAAATTTTGAAAATTTCAAAGTTTCAGAAAATTAATTTATCTTTCAGATAAATTAATAAAAATTGTTATATCATGTTGATAACATTAGGTAACAATAGGAAACGCTTAGATTTTAAAAAAATTTAGGAGTTTTCGATACTTTACAGAAGTTTAAAAACTTTGAAAATTACGTTGAAAAACTATGCGAAATCAGCTAAAAAGTGATACTTTTTGAGGTATATTTTGAAATTTTCAGAGTCTCAGAAAATTAATTCATCCTTAGGATAAATTAATGAAAATAGGTGAAACATGTTGAAACCACTTGGTATGAATAGAAAACACTTAGATATTAAAAAAATTTTAGGGTCTTCAATATTTTCTGGGAGTTTGAAAATCTCGAAAATGCAATAGATTTATTACGTAAATTTTGAAAATTTCAAAGTTTCAGAAAATTAATTTATCTTTCAGATAAATTAATAAAAATTGTTATATCATGTTGATAACATTAGGTAACAATAGGAAACGCTTAGATTTTAAAAAAATTTTGGAGTTTTCGATACTTTACAGAAGTTTAAAAACTTTGAAAATTACGTTGAAAAACTATGCGAAATCAGCTAAAAAGTGATACTTTTTGAGGTATATTTTGAAATTTTCAGAGTCTCAGAAAATTAATTCATCCTTAGGATAAATTAATGAAAATAGGTGAAACATGTTGAAACCACTTGGTATGAATAGAAAACACTTAGATATTAAAAAAATTTTAGGGTCTTCAATATTTTCTGGGAGTTTGAAAATTTCGAAAATGCAATAGATTTATTACGTAAATTTTGAAAATTTCAAAGTTTCAGAAAATTAATTTATCTTTCAGATAAATTAATAAAAATTGTTATATCATGTTGATAACATTAGGTAACAATAGGAAACGCTTAGATTTTAAAAAAATTTTGGAGTTTTCGATACTTTACAGAAGTTTAAAAACTTTGAAAATTACGTTGAAAAACTATGCGAAATCAGCTAAAAAGTGATACTTTTTGAGGTATATTTTGAAATTTTCAGAGTCTCAGAAAATTAATTCATCCTTAGGATAAATTAATGAAAATAGGTGAAACATGTTGAAACCACTTGGTATGAATAGAAAACACTTAGATATTAAAAAAATTTTAGGGTCTTCAATATTTTCTGGGAGTTTGAAAATCTCGAAAATGCAATAGATTTATTACGTAAATTTTGAAAATTTCAAAGTTTCAGAAAATTAATTTATCTTTCAGATAAATTAATAAAAATTGTTATATCATGTTGATAACATTAGGTAACAATAAGAAACGCTTAGATTTTAAAAAAATTTTGGAGTTTTCGATACTTTACAGAAGTTTAAAAACTTTGAAAATTACGTTGAAAAACTATGCGAAATCAGCTAAAAAGTGATACTTTTTTAGGTATATTTTGAAATATTCAGAGTCTCAGAAAATTAATTCATCCATAGGATAAATTAATGAAAATAGGTGAAACATGTTGAAACCACTTGGTATGAATAGAAAACCCTTAGATATTAAAAAAATTTTAGGGTCTTCAATATTTTCTGGGAGTTTGAAAATCTCGAAAATGCAATAGATTTATTACGTAAATTTTGAAAATTTCAAAGTTTCAGAAAATTAATTTATCTTTCAGATAAATTAATAAAAATTGTTATATCATGTTGATAACATTAGGTAACAATAGGAAACGCTTAGATTTTAAAAAAATTTTGGAGTTTTCGATACTTTACAGAAGTTTAAAAACTTTGAAAATTACGTTGAAAAACTTTGCGAAATCAGCTAAAAAGTGATACTTTTTGAGGTATATTTTGAAATTTTCAGAGTCTCAGAAAATTAATTCATCCTTAGGATAAATTAATGAAAATAGGTGAAACATGTTGAAACCACTTGGTATGAATAGAAAACACTTAGATATTAAAAAAATTTTAGGGTCTTCAATATTTTCTGGGAGTTTGAAAATCTCGAAAATGCAATAGATTTATTACGTAAATTTTGAAAATTTCAAAGTTTCAGAAAATTAATTTATCTTTCAGATAAATTAATAAAAATTGTTATATCATGTTGATAACATTAGGTAACAATAAGAAACGCTTAGATTTTAAAAAGATTTTGGAGTTTTCGATACTTTACAGAAGTTTAAAAACTTTGAATATTACGTTGAAAAACTATGCGAAATCAGCTAAAAAGTGATACTTTTTGAGGTATATTTTGAAATATTCAGAGTCTCAGAAAATTAATTCATCCTTAGGATAAATTAATGAAAATAGATGAAACATGTTGAAACCACTTGGTATGAATAGAAAACACTTAGATATTAAAAAAATTTTAGGGTCTTCAATATTTTCTGGGAGTTTGAAAATCTCGAAAATGCAATAGATTTATTACGTAAATTTTGAAAATTTCAAAGTTTCAGAAAATTAATTTATCTTTCAGATAAATTAATAAAAATTGTTATATCATGTTGATAACATTAGGTAACAATAGGAAACGCTTAGATTTTAAAAAAATTTTGGAGTTTTCGATACTTTACAGAAGTTTAAAAACTTTGAAAATTACGTTGAAAAACTATGCGAAATCAGCTAAAAAGTGATACTTTTTGAGGTATATTTTGAAATTTTCAGAATCTCAGAAAATTAATTCATCCTTAGGATAAATTAATGAAAATAGGTGAAACATGTTGAAACCACTTGGTATGAATAGAAAACACTTAGATATTAAAAAAATTTTAGGGTCTTCAATATTTTCTGGGAGTTTGAAAATCTCGAAAATGCAATACATTTATTACGTAAATTTTGAAAATTTCAAAGTTTCAGAAAATTAATTTATCTTTCAGATAAATTAATAAAAATTGTTATATCATGTTGATAACATTAGGTAACAATAACAAACGCTTAGATTTTAAAAAAATTTTGGAGTTTTCGATACTTTACAGAAGTTTAAAAACTTTGAATATTACGTTGAAAAACTGCGAAATCAGCTAAAAAGTGATACTTTTTTAGGTATATTTTGAAATATTCAGAGTCTCAGAAAATTAATTCATCCTTAGGATAAATTAATGAAAATAGGTGAAACATGTTGAAACCACTTGGTATGAATAGAAAACACGTAGATATTAAAAAAATTTTAGGGTCTTCAATATTTTCTGGGAGTTTGAAAATCTCGAAAATGCAATAGATTTATTACGTAAATTTTGAAAATTTCAAAGTTTCAGAAAATTAATTTATCTTTCAGATAAATTAATAAAAATTGTTATATCATGTTGATAACATTAGGTAACAATAGGAAACGCTTAGATTTTAAAAAAATTTTGGAGTTTTCGATACTTTACAGAAGTTTAAAAACTTTGAAAATTACGTTGAAAAACTATGCGAAATCAGCTAAAAAGTGATACTTTTTGAGGTATATTTTGAAATTTTCAGAATCTCAGAAAATTAATTCATCCTTAGGATAAATTAATGAAAATAGGTGAAACATGTTGAAACCACTTGGTATGAATAGAAAACACTTAGATATTAAAAAAATTTTAGGGTCTTCAATATTTTCTGGGAGTTTGAAAATCTCGAAAATGCAATAGATTTATTACGTAAATTTTGAAAATTTCAAAGTTTCAGAAAATTAATTTATCTTTCAGATAAATTAATAAAAATTGTTATATCATGTTGATAACATAAGGTAACAATAGGAAACGCTTAGATTTTAAAAAAATTTTGGAGTTTTCGATACTTTACAGAAGTTTAAAAACTTTGAAAATTACGTTGAAAAACTATGCGAAATCAGCTAAAAAGTGATACTTTTTGAGGTATATTTTGAAATTTTCAGAGTCTCAGAAAATTAATTCATCCTTAGGATAAATTAATGAAAATAGGTGAAACATGTTGAAACCACTTGGTATGAATAGAAAACACTTAGATATTAAAAAAATTTTAGGGTCTTCAATATTTTCTGGGAGTTTGAAAATCTCGAAAATGCAATAGATTTATTACGTAAATTTTGAAAATTTCAAAGTTTCAGAAAATTAATTTATCTTTCAGATAAATTAATAAAAATTGTTATATCATGTTGATAACATTAGGTAACAATAGGAAACGCTTAGATTTTAAAAAAATTTTGGAGTTTTCGATACTTTACAGAAGTTTAAAAACTTTGAAAATTACGTTGAAAAACTATGAGAAATCAGCTAAAAAGTGATACTTTTTGAGGTATATTTTGAAATTTTCAGAATCTCAGAAAATTAATTCATCCTTAGGATAAATTAATGAAAATAGGTGAAACATGTTGAAACCACTTGGTATGAATAGAAAACACTTAGATATTAAAAAAATTTTAGGGTCTTCAATATTTTCTGGGAGTTTGAAAATCTCGAAAATGCAATAGATTTATTACGTAAATTTTGAAAATTTCAAAGTTTCAGAAAATTAATTTATCTTTCAGATAAATTAATAAAAATTGTTATATCATGTTGATAACATTAGGTAACAATAGGAAACGCTTAGATTTTAAAAAAATTTTGGAGTTTTCGATACTTTACAGAAGTTTAAAAACTTTGAAAATTACGTTGAAAAACTATGCGAAATCAGCTAAAAAGTGATACTTTTTGAGGTATATTTTGAAATTTTCAGAATCTCAGAAAATTAATTCATCCTTAGGATAAATTAATGAAAATAGGTGAAACATGTTGAAACCACTTGGTATGAATAGAAAACACTTAGATATTAAAAATATTTTAGGGTCTTCAATATTTTCTGGGAGTTTGAAAATCTCGAAAATGCAATAGATTTATTACGTAAATTTTGAAAATTTCAAAGTTTCAGAAAATTAATTTATCTTTCAGATAAATTAATAAAAATTGTTATATCATGTTGATAACATTAGGTAACAATAGGAAACGCTTAGATTTTAAAAAAATTTTGGAGTTTTCGATACTTTACAGAAGTTTAAAAACTTTGAATATTACGTTGAAAAACTATGCGAAATCAGCTAAAAAGTGATACTTTTTGAGGTATATTTTGAAATATTCAGAGTCTCAGAAAATTAATTCATCCTTAGGATAAATTAATGAAAATAGGTGAAACATGTTGAAACCACTTGGTATGAATAGAAAACACTTAGATATTAAAAAAATTTTAGGGTCTTCAATATTTTCTGGGAGTTTGAAAATCTCGAAAATGCAATAGATTTATTACGTAAATTTTGAAAATTTCATAGTTTCAGAAAATTAATTTATCTTTCAGATAAATTAATAAAAATTGTTATATCATGTTGATAACATTAGGTAACAATAGGAAACGCTTAGATTTTAAAAAAATTTTGGAGTTTTCGATACTTTACAGAAGTTTAAAAACTTTGAAAATTACGTTGCAAAACTATGCGAAATCAGTTAAAAAGTGATACTTTTTGAGGTATATTTTGAAATTTTCAGAGTCTCAGAAAATTAATTCATCCTTAGGATAAATTAATGAAAATAGGTGAAACATGTTGAAACCACTTGGTATGAATAGAAAACACTTAGATATTAAAAAAATTTTAGGGTCTTCAATATTTTCTGGGAGTTTGAATCTCGAAAATGCAATAGATTTATTACGTAAATTTTGAAAATTTCAAAGTTTCAGAAAATTAATTTATCTTTCAGATAAATTAATAAAAATTGTTATATCATGTTGATAACATTAGGTAACAATAGGAAACGCTTAGATTTTAAAAAATTTTGGAGTTTTCGATACTTTACAGAAGTTTAAAAACTTTGAAAATTACGTTGAAAAACTATGCGAAATCAGCTAAAAAGTGATACTTTTTGAGGTATATTTTGAAATATTCAGAGTCTCCGAAAATTAATTCATCCTTAGGATAAATTAATGAAAATAGGTGAAACATGTTGAAACCACTTGGTATGAATAGAAAACACTTAGATATTAAAAAAATTTTAGAAATTAATACAAATCATTTTTCTCAGATATTTCGTTTTTCTACATAGAAACATGAAAAGAGGCCACCTTTAACTTATATTTTGTGCATTTCCATATAGAACTATGAAAATAGGATTTTTACCACATTTTTCGTTTTTGTGTATGGAAATATGCAAATAAGCATTTTTCTCTCATATTTTGCATTTTTCCTCATGGAAATATGGACATATGTTAATTTTACATACAATTTGTCATTTTTTTATTTTAGTAATTTAAAAAAAACTTCATTTTTATCAGATATCTTGTTTTTCTACACAGAAACATGAAAATAAGCTACCTTCATCTTATATTTTGTGCATTTTATATAGAACTATGAAAATAAGCTTTTCTACCACATATAAGTATTTCTGTACGGACATATGCAAATAAGATTTTTTTCTCTCATATTTTGCATTTTAGTTCATGGAAATATAAAAATATACTACTTTTACACAAGTTTTTTTCAATTTTAATTTAGAAATAAAAACAACTTTATTCTTGTCATATATTTTGTTTTTCTACATAGAAACATGAAAATAAACTACCTTTACCCTATATATACTGTATTTCCATATAGAAATATGAAAATAAGCTTTTTTGCCACATTTTACGTCTTTTTGTATGGAAATATGAAAATAAAAATTGTTCTCTCATATTTGACTTTTTTCTTAAAGGAAATATGAAAATATACTACTTTTACATAAATTTTGTCATTTTGTATATTCGAAATTTAACAAAAATGTTCACTTTTGTCAGTTAATTTGTTTTTCTACATAGAAACCCGGACATAAGCTACATGGACCTTATATTTTGCGTTTTTCCATCTAGAAATATGAAAATAAGTTTTTTATCACAATTTACGTATTTCTGTATGGAAATGTGAAAATAAGCTTTTCTCTCGCATATTTTGCATTTTACTTCATGAAAATATGAAAATATACTACCTTCAGATCAAATTTGTGATTTTTATTGTTTCATTTTTAATAAATGTTCATTTCTATCAGATATCTTGTTTTTCTACATAGAAACATGAAAATAAAGCTACCTTTACATTATATTTTTTGTATTTCCATATAGAAATATGCGCATAAGCTTTTCTACCACATTTAAGTATTTCTATATGGAAATATGAAAATAAGCTTTTTTCGCTCATATTTTACACTTTGCTTTATGGAAATATAAAAATATTCTACATTTACATAAAATTTGTCATTTTTTATTATAGAAATTTAAAAAGAACTTCATTTTTGTCAGATATTTTGTTTTTCTGCATATTAAAATGAAATATGGAAATATGTAAATTATGTAAATATGTAAATATGCTACTTTTACATAAAATTTGAAATTTTTTATTTTAGAGGTTTTTAAAAAATTTTCATTTTTGTCAGATATTTTGTTTTCCTACATAGAAATATGAAAATAAGCTACATGTATATTATATTATGTGTATTCATATTTTTTCATATAAAAATATGAAAATAACCTTTACTACAGTTTCCATATTTGTGTATATATATTTTGCATTTTACATTGTAGAAATATGAAAATATGCTACTTTTACATAAAATTTGTCATTTTTTATTTTAGAAATTTTAAAATAATCTTCATTTTTGTCAGATATTTTGTTTTTCAGCATAGAAACATAAATATATGCTACATTAACCTTATATTGTGTGTATTTCTTTCTAGAACAATGAAAATAAGCATTTCTGAAACATTTCACGTATTTCTGTATGGAAATAGGAAAATAAGCTTTTTTTCTCTAATATTTTGCATTGTATTTAATGGAAATATTTCTCCATTTTTTAAAATTTTAAAAATATCTTCATTTTTGTCAGAGATTTTGTTTTTTTACATCGAAATATGAAAATAACCTACGTTTACCATATATTTTGTGTATTTCCATCTAGAAAAATTAAAATAGGCATTTCTAGCACATTTTAAGTTTTTTTTTCTCGCATATTTTGCATTTTGCTTTATGGAAATATGAAAATATGCTACTTTTACATAAAATTTGTCATTTTTTCTTTCAGAAATTTAAAAAACCTTCATTATTTCACTTTTTTTTCTACATGGAAATATGTATATAAGCTACATTTACCTCATATTTTGTATATTTCCATATAGATATATGAAAATAATCTTTTTGATCACATTTTACGTATTTGTGTATGGAATTATGAAAATAAGCTTATTTCTCTAATATTTTGCAGTTTACTTCATGGCAATATATGCTACTTTTACATAAAATTTGTCATTTTTAAATTTAGAAATTTAAAGAAATCATTATTTTTGTTAGATATTATGTTTTTCTACATAGAAACATGAAAATAAGCTAAATTTACCTTATATTTTGTGTATTCCCATATAGAAATATGAAATAAGCTTTTCTAGCACATTTACGTATTTCTGTATGGATATATGAAAATAAGTTTTTTCTCTGATATTTTTCCTTTTGCTTTATGGATATATGAAAATATGCTACTTTTACAAAAATTTTGTCATTTGTTATTTTAGAATTTAAAAAAACTTTAAATTAGTCAGATGTGTTGTTTCTCTACATATAAATATGAAAATAAGCTACCTTTTAACTTATTTTATGTGTATTTCTATATAAAAAATATGAAAATGAGCTTTTTTCCTTCATTTTGCGTAATTCTGTATGGAAAATGAAAATAAGTTTTTTCACTTATATATTGCATTTTACTTTGTGGAAATATGAAAATATGCTACTTTTACATAAAAATTGTTATTTTAGAAATTTTAAAATAATCTTCATATTTTGTCAGATATTTTGTTCTTCTCCATAGAAACATAAAATTAATCTACCTTTATCTTATATTTTGTGTACGTCCATCAAGTAAAATGAAACTAAGCATTTCTACCTGTATGGAATTATGCAAATAATCTTTTTTCTCTAATATTTTTCATTTTGTGTTACGGAAATTTGAAAATATGCCCACTTTATATGACATTTCTCAATTTTTTTTTTTAAAAATCTTCATTTTTGTCAGATATTTTGTTTTTCTACAAAGAAACATGAGAATAAGAAACCTTTACCTTATATTTTGAGTATTTCTATATAGAAATATGAAAATAAGATTTTTTACCACATTTTTCATATTTTTGTATGGTCATATGAAAATAA
Source organism: Ascarosepion bandense (assembly GCA_037127315.1). NCBI lineage: Eukaryota > Metazoa > Mollusca > Cephalopoda > Sepiida > Sepiidae > Ascarosepion > Ascarosepion bandense. The sequence goes on from JBBBDQ010001787.1 coordinate 15,568, forward strand.
GCTATTTTCTTTCATATTTTGCATTTTGCTTTATGGAAATATGAACATATCCTACTTTTACATAAAATTTGTTATTTTCTATTTTAGAAAATTGAAGAAAATCTTCATTTTTATCAGATAGTTTGTTTCCTACGAGGAAACATGAAAATATGCAGGCTTTATCTTCTATTTCGTGTATTTCCATATAGAAATATGAAAGTAAGATTTTTTACAACATTTTACGTATTTCTGGATGGAAATATGAAAATAAACTTTTTTCTCTCATATTTTGCAATTTGCTTTATGGAAATATAAAAATATGCTACTTCTACAAGTACCTTTACTTATATTTTGTGTATTTCCATATAGAAATATGCAAATAAATTTTCTGTAAATATAAAAATATGCAACTTTTACATAAAATATGTCATTTTTTATTTTAGAAATTTTAAAATGATCATCATTTTTGTCACATATTTTGTTTTTCTATATTGGAACATGAAAATAAGCTTTCTTTACGTTATATATTGTGTATTTCCATATAAAATATAAAAATAAGATTTGTTTTAAAACATTTTACGTATTTCTGTATGTAAATATGAAAATAAGATTTTTTTCTATCAGATTTTGCATTTTAGTATATGGATATATGATATATGCTACTTTTACATAAAATTTGTCATTTTTTTCGAAATTTAAAACTATTCATTTTTTCAGATATTTTGTTTTCTACATAGAAACATAAAAATAAGCTACCTTTAACTTATATGTTCGTATTTCCATATAGAAGTATGAAATTAAAATGAAATTAAGTTTTTTACAATATTTTACGTAATTCTGTATGGAAAAATGAAAATAAGTTTATTTTTCTCTCATATTTTGCATATTTCTTTATGGAAATCTGAAAATAGCCTACTTTTACATAAATTATGTCATTTTTTATTTTCAAAATTTGAAAGGATCTTCATTTTTGAAAGATTTTTTTTCTTCTTAGTAATATGGACATACGCTTCCTTTATATTATATTTATGTATTTCCATGTAGAAATATGAAAATAAGCTTCCTTACCCCATTTTACGTATTTCTGTATGGACATGGAAAAATAAACATTTTTGTCTGATAATTTGCATTTTCTTCATGGAAATATGAAAATATGCTACTTTTACATAACATTTCTCATTTTCTATACTAGAAATTTAAAAAATAATCTTCATTTCTGTCAGATATTTTGTTTTTCTACACAGAAACATGAAAATAAGCTACCTTTACATAATACTTTGTGCATTTCCATTTAGAAATATGAAAATAAGATTTTTTAGCACATTTTACGTATTTCTGTATGTAAATATGCTTTTATACTATTTCTTATTTAGCATTTTTCTTTATGGAAATATGAAAATATGCTACTTTTAAATAAAATTTGTTTTTTTTTGTTTTAGAAATTTTAAGAAAAACCATCATTGTCCACAGATATTTTGTTTGTTTACATAGAAACATGAAAATAAGCTACCATTAATTTATATTTTGTGTATTTCCATATAGAAATAAGAAAATCAGATTTTTTACCACATTTAGGTCTTTCTGTATGCAAATATAAACATAAATCTTTTCTGTCATATTTTGCATTTTCTTTATGGAAATATGAAAATATGGTATTTTCACAAAAAGTTTGTTATTTTTTATTTCAATATATATGAAAATAAGCTTTTTTACCACATTTTACTTAATTCTGTATGGAAATATGAAAATAAGCTTTTTTCTATCAGATTTTGCATTTTTCTTTCTGGAAGTATGAAAATATGCTACTTTTTCATAACATTTGCCATTTTTTTAAGAAATTTTTTAAAACTCATTTTTTTCAGATAATTTGTTATTCTACATAGAAATATGAGAATAAGCTACCTATACCTTATATTTTGTGTATTTCCATATAGAAATATGAAAATCAGCTTTTTACCATATTTTACGTATTTCTGTATGGTAATATTAAAATAAACCTTTTTCTCTCATATTTTGTATTTTTCTTTATGGAAATATGAAAATATGGTACTTTTACATAAACTTTTGTTTTTCTACATAGAAACATGAAAATAAGCTACATTTACTTTAAATCTTTTGTATTTTTATATAGAAATATGAAAATAACATTTTTAACACTTTTTATGTCGTTCTGTATCGAAATATGAAATTAGGTTTTTTCACTCATATTTTGCATTTTTCTTTATGGAAATATGAAAATATGCTACTTTTACAAAAATATATCATTTTTTATTTTAGAACCTTAAAAAAGACTTTATTTTTGTCACATAATTTTATTTTCTACATAGAAACATGAAAATAAGCTACCTATACCTTATAATTTGTGTATTTTCATGCGGAAAAATGAAAATAATCTTTTTTACCACATGTTACGTATTTCTGTATGGAAATATGAAAATAAGCTTTTTCTTATCTCATATTTTGCATTTTTCATAATGAAAATATAAATATGTGCTACTTTTACATAAAATTTGTTATTTTTTATTTTCAAAATTACGAGAAATCTTCATTTTTGTAAGATATTTCATTTTTCTAAATAGAAACATAAAAATAAGTTACCTTTACCTTATATTTTTTGTATTTCCATATAGGAATACCAAAATAAGCTATTTTACCACATTTTACGTCTTTCTGTATGGAAATATGCAAATATGAAAATAAGTTTTTTTCTTTCATATTTTGCATTTTTCTTAATGGAAATATGAATATATGCTTCTTTTTCATAAAATTTGTCATTTTTTATTTTCAAAATTAGGAAAAATCTTCATTTTTGTAAGATATTTTGTTTTCTTACATAGAAACATCAAAATAAGCTACCTTTACCTTATATTTTGTGTATTTCCATATAGAAATATGAAAATTACCTTTTTTACCACATTTTACGTATTTCTGTATGGAAAAATGAAAATAAGTTTTTTTTTCTCTCATATTTTGCATTTTACTTAGTGGAAATATGAAAATATGTTACATTTACATAAAATTTGTAATTTTTATTTAAGAAATTTTTAAAAAAACTTCATTTCTGTCAGATATTTTGTTTTTCTACATAGAAACATGAAAATAACCAAATATATTGCGTATTTCCATATAGAAATATGAAAATATGCTTCTTGCCTCATTTTACGTATTTCTGTTTTTTTCCCTCTCTTATTTTGAATGTTTTTGTCTGGAAATATGAATATAGGCTACTTTTACATAAGATTTGTGAATTTTTAATTTTCAAAATTAGAAAAAAATCTTCATTTTTGTAATATGTTTTGTTTTTGTAAATAGAAACCTGAAAATTTATATTTATATATGAAACCTTATATTTTGTGTATCTCCATATAGAAAAATGGAAATTAGCTATTTTACCAGATTTTCCGTCTTTCTGTATGGAAATATGGAAATATGAAAATAAGATTTTTCTCTCATATTTTGCCCTATTGTCAATGGAAATATTTGTGTATTTCCATATAGAAATATGAAAATAATCTTTTTTACTAAATTTCAAGTATTTCTGTATGAAATATGAAAATAAGCTATTTGTCTCACATATTTTGCATTTTTCTTTATGGAAATATGCAAATATGCCATTTTTACATAGAAATTATCGTTTCTTATTTTAGAAAATTAAAAAACATTTACATTTTCTGTTTTTTTACAAAAAAACAGGAAAATAAGCTACCTTTACCTTACATTGTGTGTATTTCAATATAGAAATATGAAAATAACCTTTTTACCACATTTTACGTATTTCTATAAATAATATTTTTCTCTCATATTTTACATTATTCTTTATGTAAATATCAACATATTCTATTTTCCATAAAATTTGTCATTTCTTATTTTACAAATTTGAAATAAATCTCCATTTTTGTCAGATATTTTGTTTTTCTACATAGAAACATGAAAATATGTTACCTTTACATTATGTTATGTGTATTTCCATATAGAAATATGAAAATAAGCTTTTTTACCACATTTTAAGTATCTCTGTATGGAAATATGAAAATAAAATGTTTTCTCTCATATTCTGCATTTTTCTTTATGGAAATAAGAAAAAATGCTACTTTTACATAAAATTTGTCATTTTTTATTTAGAAATTTTGTAAAACATCTTAAATACTGTCAGATATTTTGTTTTTCTGCATAGAAACATGAAACTAAGCAAAATTTACCTTATATTTTGTGTATTTCCATATAGAAATAAGAAAATGAGCTTTTTCAATACATTTTACGTATTTCTGCATAGAAATATGAAAATACGGTTTTTCTCTGATACTTTTTCATTTTTTATGGAAATATAATCATATGCTACATTTACATAGAATTTGTCATTTTTTCATTTTACAAATTTAAAGCAAAAACTTCATTTTTGTAAGATATTTTAATTTTCTACATAGGAACATGAAAATAAGCTACCTTTAACTTATATATTGTCGATTTCCATATAGAATATTAAAATAAGCTTTTTTACCACATTTTACGTATTTCTGTCTGTACATATGACAATAAGTTTTTTCTCTGATATTCTGCATTTTACTTTATGGAAATATGAAAATATGCTACTTTTACATAAACTTTGTCATTTTTTTAATTTATAAATTTGAAAAAATCTTCATTTTTTTCAGTTATTTTGTTTTTTAACATAGAAACATAAAAATAAGTTACCTTTACCTTAAATATTGTGTATTTCCATACAGAAATACGAAAATAAGCTTTTTTCTCTCATATTTTGCATTTTTCTTTATGGAAATAAGAAAATACGCTACTTTTACAAAACATTTGTCATTTTTTATTTTCGAAATTGAATAAATCTTCATTTTTGTCAGATATTTTGTTTTTCTACATAGAAAGATGAACATAAGCTACCTTTACCTTTTAAATAGAAATATGGAACTAAGATTTTTTGTCACTTTTTACGTGTTTCTGTATGGAAATATGAACATCAGCTTTTTTCTCTCATATTTAGAATTTTCCTTCTATAAATATGAAAATATACACTGTTACATAAATTTTGTCAGTTTTTATTTTAGTAATTTCAAAAAAACTTCATATTTGTCAGATATTTTGTTTTTATACATAAAAACATGACAATCAGCTACCCTTACCATATATTTCTGTATTTTTATATAGAAATATGAATATATGCTTTTCGACACCTTTTACGTATTTCTGTATGGAAATTTGGAAATAAGCTTTTTTCTCTCATATTTTGCATTTGTCTAAACATATGCTACATTTACGTAAAATTTGCCAATTTTTATTTTACAAATTTAAAGAAAAATCTTCATTTTTGTGATTCTACATCGACAAATGAACATAAACTAACTTTCCTTATATTTTGTGTAATTTTTTCTGTATTGAAATAGGAGATTAAGCATTTTTTCTGATATGTTTCATTTGTTTTTTTTTGAAATATGAAAATATGATAATTTTACATAGAATTTGTCATTTTTTCTTTCGTTATAGAATATGAAAATACGCTTTTTTACCGCATTTTACGTATTTCTGTACGGAAATATGAAAATAAGATTTTTTCTCTCATATTTCGCTTTTTTGCATTTTTCTTTATGGAAATATGAAAATGTGCTAGTTTACATAAGATTTGTCACTTTTTATTTTCGAAAAATAAAAAATCTTCATTTTTGTCAGATCATTTTTTTCTACATGGAAACATTGAAATCAGCTATCTTTACATTATATTTTCTGTATTTCCATGTAGAAATATGAAAATAAGTTTTTTTACCACATTTTATGTGTTTCTGTATGGAAATATGAACAGAAAATTTTCCTCTCTTATTTTGCATTTTACAATATGAAAATATGCACTTTTACATATCACTTGTCATATTTTATTATAGAAATTAAGAAAAAATTTTTATTTTTTTTCAGATATTTCGTATTTCTACATAGAAACATGAAAATACGCTATTTTTACCTTATATTATCTGTATTTCTACATAGAAATATGAAAATAAGCATTTGCACCACATTTTACGTGTTTCTCTATGAAATATGAAAATAAGCAATTTTCTCTCACATTTTGCATTTGTCAGATATTTTGTTTTTCTACAGAGAAACATGAAAATAATCTACCTTTACCCTATATTTTGTGTATTTCCATATAGAAATATGAAAATAAGCTCTTTTACCATATTGTACGTTTTCTGTATGGAAATATGAATATAAACTTATTCTCTCTCATATTTTGCATTTTTCTTTTTTTTCTACTTTTACAAAAATTTGTCATTTTTTATTTTAGAAATGTTTAAAAATCTCCATTTTTGTCCGATATTTTGTTTTTCTACATAGAAACATGAAAAAAGCTACCTTTACATTATATATTGTGCATTTCCATATAAAAATGTGACAATAAGCCTTTTTACCACATTTTATGTATTTCTGTTTGGAAATATGAAAATAATATTTTTTCTCTCATTTGCATTTTCTTTATGGAAATATGAAAATATGCTATTTTACATAAAATTTGAAGTTTTTTATTTTACAAATTTAAAAAACATCTCCATTTTTGTCAGATAATTTGTCTTTCTAAATAGAAATATGAAAATAAGCTACCTTTACTTTATATTTTGTGTATTTCCATATAGAATATGAAATAAACTTTTTTTAAACATTTTACGCATTTCTGAATGTAAATATGAAATTAAGACTTTTTCACTAATATTTTGCATTTTACTTCATGGAAATATGAAAATATGCCACTTTTACATAAATTTGTCATTTTTTTATCTTCGGAATTTAAAAAAAACTTCATTTTTGTCAGGTATATTGTTTTTCTCCATAGAAACATGAAAATAAGCTACCTTTACCTTATATTTTGTGTATTTCCATATAGAAATATAAAAATAAGCTTTTTTTACCACATTTTACGTAACTCTGTATGGAAATATAAAATTTTTTTTTTCTCTGATGTGTTGCATTTTTCTTTATGGAAATATGAAAATGTGCTACTTTTACATACAATTTGTCGTTTTTTATTTTACAAATTTTTAAAAAATCTTCATTTTGTCAGATATATCTACATAGAAACATGAAAATAAGCAACCTTTAACTTATATATTGTGTATTTCCATAGAATATGAAAATAAGCTTAAAAAAGTATTAAGTATTTCAGTATGTAAAGATGAAAATAATTTTTTCTCTCATGTCATTCATTTTACTTTATGGAAATATGAAAATATGCTACTTTTAAATAATATTTGCCTTTTTTTTTATTTTCGAAATTTAAAAAAATCTTCATTTTTGTCAGATATTTTTCTACATAGAAACATGAAAATAAACTACTTTACCTTAGAAATTTCCATATAGAATATGAAAATAAGCTTATTACCACATATTAGGTCTTTCTGTATGGAAATATGAAAATACGCGTATTGTCTCTCATATTTTACATTTGCTTTTTGGACATATGAATATATGCTACTTTTAAATAAAATTTGTCATTTTTTATTTTAGAAATTTAAAAAACCTCTTCTTTTTTGTCAGATATTTTGTTTCTCTACATAGGAACATGACAATAAGCTACCTTTACCTTATATTTTGTGCATTTTCACATAGAAATAAGAAAATAAGCTTTTCTAGCACATTTTATGTATTTCTAAATGGAAATATGAAAATAAGTTTTTTCTCTGATATTTTGCATTTTCTTTATGGAAATATGAAAATATGCTATTTGACATAGAATTTGTCATTTGTCATTTTCGAAATTTTAGAAAAATATTCCTTTTTGTCATATTTTGTTTATCTACATAGAAACATGAAATTTAGCTACCTTTACGTTATATTTTGTGTATTTTCAGATAGAAATATGAAAATAAGCTGTTTTACCACATTTTACGTATTTCTGTATGAAATATGAAAATAAGTTTTTTCCCTCTTTGCATTTTTCTTTATGGAAATATGAATATATGCAACTTTTACATAAAATTTGTCATTTTTCTTTTCGAATCTAAAAAAACTTCATTTTTGTCAGATATTTTGTTTTTCTACGTAGAAACATGAACATAATCTACCTTTACCTTATATTTTGTGTATTTCCATATGGAAAATATGAAAATAAGCTTTTTTTACCACATTTTAAGTTTTTCTGTTTGGAAATATGAAAATAAGATTTCTTCTCTCATATTTTGCATTTTTCTTCGTGGAAATATGACAATATACTACTTTTACATAGAATTTATCATTTTTTATTTTAGAAATTTACAAAATCTTCATTTCTGTCAGATATTTTGTTTTTCTACATATAAACATGAAAATTAGCTACCTTTACCTTATGTATTGTGTATTTCCATCTAGAAATATTATAATAAGCTTTTTACCACATTTTACGTATTTCTATATGGAAATATGAACATAAGCTTTTTTTTCTCTTATTTTGCATTTTCCTTGTGTAAATATGACAATATGCTCTTTTACATAAAATTTGAAACTTTTTATTTTACAAATTTAAACAACATCTTCATTGTTGTCAGCTATCTTGTTTTACTACATATATACATGAAACTAAGCTACCTTTACCTTACGTTTTGTCTGTTTCCATATAGAAATATGAAAATAAGCTTTTTACTATATTGTACATTTTTCTGTATGGAAATATGAATATAAGCTTTTTCTCTCTCAAATTTTAAAAAATCTTCATTTTTGTCAGATATTTTGTTTTTCTACATAGAAACTTGAAAATAAGCTTGAAAATAAGCTTTACCTTATATATTGTGTATTTTTATACAGAAATTTGAAAATAAGTCTATTTACCACATTTTACGTATTTCTGTATGGAAATATGAAAATATGCTATTTTACATAAAATATTACATTTTTTATTATACAAATTTAAAAAACATCTACATTTTGTCAGATAATTTTTTTCTACATAGAAACATGAAAGTAAGCTACATTTACTATATATATTGTGTATTTCCATATAGAATATGAAATAAACTTTTCTATCACATTTTACGTACTTCTGTATGTAAATATGAAAATAAGACTTTTTCATGAAGTTAAGCTACCTTAACTTTATATTTTGTGTATTTCCATATAGAAATATGAAAATAAGCATTTTGACCACATTTTACGTATTTCTGTGTGGAAATATGAAAATAAGTTTTTTCTCTCATATTTTACATCTTACTTTATGGAAATATGAAAATAGGAGACTTTACATAAAATTTGTCATTTTTTATTTTAGAAATTTAAAGAATGTTTTCATATTCGCCAGATATTTTGTTTTTCTACATAGACATGAAAATAAGCTACCTTTACTTTATATATAATGTATGACATATCGAAATATGAAAATAAACTTTTTTACCACATTTTACGTATTTCTGTATGGAAATATAAACATGAGCTTTTTTCTCGCATATTTTGCATTTTCCTTTCTGGAAATATGAACTTGTGCTACTTTTACATAGAATTTGTCATTTTTATTTTAGAAATTTAAAGAACATTTTCATTTTTGTCAGATATTATGTTTTTCTTAATAGAAACATGAAAATTAGCTACCTTTACATTATATTTTGTGTATTTCTATATGTATATTTTTACGAGATCTTGCGTATTTCTGTATGGAAATATAGAAATTAAAATTTTTCTCTCATTTTTTGCATTTAACGAAATGGAAATATGAATATATGAATATATGCTACTTTTACATAAAAGTTGTCATTTTTTATTTTAGAAATTTAACAGATTTTCATTTATATCTGACATTTTTTTCTTACATAGAAACTTGAAAATAAGCTAACTTTACCTTGTATTTTGTATTTTTGTGTATTTTCATATATGAATATAATTTTTTTCATTTTACGTATTGCTGTATGGAAATATGAAAATAAGCTTTTTTCTTGCATATTTCGCATTTTTTATGAAAATATGAAAATGTTCTACTTTTACATTTCATTTGTCATTATTCATTTTAGAAATTTTAAAAACATCTTCACTTTCGGCAGATATTTTGTTTTTCTACATAGAAAGATGAAAATAAGCTACCTGTACCTTATGTTTTGTGTATTTTCATAAAGAAATATGAAAATAAGCTTTTTTACCACGTTTTACGTATTTCTGTATGGAAATATCAAAATAAGATTTTTTCTCTCATATTTTGCATTTTACTTAATGGAATTATCAATATATGCTACTATTACATAAAATTTGTCATTTTGTATGTTAGAAATTTAAAAGAATCTTCATATTTGTCAGATATTCTGTTTTTCTACATGAAAACATGAAAATAAGCTACCTTTACTTTATATATAGTGTATTTTTTACCACATTTTACATATTTCTGTATGGAAATATGACAATCAGCGTTTTCTCTCTCATAATTTGCATTTTTATGTTTTTGTATTTTAGAAATTTAAAAAACAACTTCAATGTTGTCAGATATTTTGTTTGTCTACATAGAAACATGCAAATAAACGACCTTTACATTATATTTTGTGTACTTCCATATAGAAATATGAAAATAAGCTTTTTTACGAGATCTTACTTTTTTCTATATGTAAATATTTTGCATTTTACTTAATGGAAATATGAAAATATGCTACTTTTACATAAAATTTTCAGTTTTTATTTTAGAAATTTAAAGAGCATCTTCAATTTTGTCATATAGTTAGTTTTTCTCCATACAAACATGTAACTAAGCTACCTTTACCTTATATTGTGTGTATTTTCATATAGAAATATGAAAATAAGCTTTTTTACCACATTTTACGTATTTCTGTATGGAAATATGAAAATAAGTTTTTTCACTCATATTGAATTTTTTTCTTTATCGAAATATGAAAATATGTTACTTTCACATATATTTTCACATATATTTTCACATATATTTTTCATTATTTTTTTAGAAATTTTTAAAACATTTTCATTTTTGTCAGATATGTTGTTTTTCTACATAAAAACATGAAAATAAAATAAGTATAATATATAATTTGTGTATTTCCATATAGAAATATGAAAAGCTTTTTACCACATTTTACGTGTATCTGTATGGAAATATGAAAATAAGGATTCTTCTCTGATATTTTTCTTTTTTCTTTTAAGGGAATATGTAAATATGCTTCTTTTACATATCATTTGCCATTTTTTATTTTAGAAATTTAAAAAACACCTTCATTTTTATCAGATATTTTGTTTTTCTACATAGAAACATGAAAATAAGCTACCTTTACCTTATATTTTGTGTATTTCCTTCTTGAAATCTGAAAATATGCTTTTTTACCACATTTTACGTAAAATTATCCATTTCTTACATTAGAAATATATCTTCATTTTTGTCAGATATTTTGTTTTTCTACATAGAAACATAAAAATAAGCTACTTTTATTTTGTGTATTTCTATATAGAAATATGAAAATAAGCTTTCTTACTACATTTTACGTATTTCTTATGGAAATAGGAAAATAAACATTTTTTCTCGCATCTTTTGACTTTTTCCTCATGGAAATATGAGAATATGCTACTTTCACATAGAATTTGTCATTTCTTATTTTAGAAATTTTTTAAAATTCCAAATTTTTCAGATATTTTGTTTTTCTGCATAGAAACATGAAAGTAAGTTACCTTTACCTCATATCTTGTGTATTTTCTTGTACAAATATGAAAATAAGATTTTTTACCACATTTTACGCATTGCAGTATGGAAATATGAAAATAAACTTTTTTCTCTCTTATTTTGCATTTTTCTTTGTGGAAATATGAAAATATGCTACTTTTGCATAATATGTGACATATTTTATTTTAGAAATTTCAACATCTTCATATTTTAAGATATTTTGCTTTTCTACATAAAAACATGAAAGTAAGCGACCTATAACTTATAATTTGAGTATTTCCATATAGAAATATGAGAAATTAGCTTTTTTACCACATTTTGCGTATTTCTGTGTAGAAATCTGAAAGTAAGCTTTTTTTTCTCTCATATTTTGCATTTTCCTGGAATTTATGGAAATATGCTACGCTTACATAACTTTCGTCATTTTTTATTGTAGAAATTAAAAAAGAACTTCATTTTTGTCAGGTATTTTGTTTTTCTACATAGAAACATGAAAATAAGCTACCTTTAGATTATATTTTGTGTTTTTCCATAGAGAAATATGAAAATATATTTTCACACATTCTACGTATTTCTGTATGGAAAGTAAGCATTTTTCTCTCATATTTTGCATTTGTCTTTATGGAAATATGAAAATATGCTACGTTTACATAGAATTTCTCATTTTTTGTTTTAGAAATTTTAAAAACACTTCATTTTTGTCAGATTGTTTGTTTTTCTATATAGAAACATGAAAATAAGCTACCTTTAGATTATATTTTGTGTTTTTCCATAGAGAAATATGAAAATATATTTTCACACATTCTACGTATTTCTGTATGGAAAGTAAGCATTTTTCTCTCATATTTTGCATTTTTCTTTATGGAAATATGAAAATATGAAAATATGCTACGTTTACATAGAATTTCTCATTTTTTGTTTTAGAAATTTTAAAAACACTTCATTTTTGTCAGATAGTTTGTTTTTCTATATAGAACCATGAAAATAACATACCTTTACCTTATAATTAGTGTATTTCCATATAGAAATATGATTAATAAGCTTTTTTACCACATTTTACGTATATGCGTATGGAAATAAGAAAATAATCTTTTTTCTCTCATATTTTACATTTTTCTTTCATGAAAATATGTAAATATTCTACTTTTACATAAAATTTGTCATTTTTTATTTTAGAAATTAAAAAGATCTTCATTTTTATCAGATATATGTTTCCTACATAGAAACGTGAAAATAAGATTACTTTACCTTGTAGTTTGTGATTTTACATATAGAAATATGAAAATAAGATTTTTTACATTTTAAGTATTGCTATATGGAAATATGAAAATAAACTTTTTTCTCTCATATTTTGCATGTTTCTTTATGGAAATGTGAAAATATGCTACTTTTACATCACATTTGTTATTATTTATTTTAGAAATTTAAGAAACATCTTCAATTTTGGTAGATATTTTATTGTTTCTACATAGAAACATGAAAATAATCTACCTTTACCTTATGTTTTTTGTATTTTCATATAGAAATATAAAAATTAGCTTTTTTACTACATGTTACGTATTTATGTATGGAAATAGGAAAATAATTTTTTCACTCATATTTGGCATATGAAAATATGCTACTTTCACATAAAATTTTCATTTTTTATTTTAGAAATGTTTTAAAATATTTCATTTAATTCAGATATTTTGTTTTCTACATAGAAACATGAAAATAAGCAACGTATAATTTATAAATTGTGTGTTTCAATATAGAAATATGAAAAATAAGCTTTTTACCAAATTGTACGTATTTCTGTATGGACATATGAAAATAAGCTTTTTTTTCCTCGTAGTTTGCATTTTTCTTTACGGAAATATGAACATATGCTACTTTTACATAGAATTTGTTATTTTTAGTTTTTGGAAATTTAAAAAAATGATATTTTGTTTCTCTACATAAAAACATGAAAATAAGTTAGCTTTAACTCATATTTTTTTATTTTCATGTAGAAATATGAAAATAAGCTTTTTACCACATTGTACGAATGTCAGTATTGAAATGTGAAAATAGGCTTTTTTTTTCTCTCATATTTTGCATTTTCGTGAAATATGAAAATATGTTACTAATACAAAAAATGTGTCATTTTTTTATTTTAGAAATTTAAAAAACATCTTCATTTTTTCAGATATTTTGTTTTCTACATAAAAACATGAAAATGAGCGAACTATAACTATAATTTCTGTATTTGCATATAGCAATATATGGAAAATAAGCTATTTTCACTGATATTTTGCATTTTTCTTTATGGAATTTATAGATATATGCTACTTTTATATGAAGTTGGTCATTGTTTATTTTAGAAATAAAAATGAACTTCATTTTTGTTAGATATTTAGTTTCCCTACATAGAAACATGAAAATAAGCAACCTTTACCTTATATTTTGTGTATTTCCATATAGAAATATGAAAAATAGCTTTTTACGAGATCTTATGTATTTCTTAATGGAAATATGAAAATAAGCATTTTTCTTTCATATTTTGCTTTTTTCTTTATGGAAATATGTAAATATGCTACTTTTACATAAAATTTGTCACTTTATTTTAAAAATATTAAAAAAAATCTTTATTTGTGTCATATATTTTGTTTTCCTACAATAGAAACATGAAAATAAGCTGCATTTAACTTATATTTTGTGAATTTCCATATAGAAAAATGAAAATAAGCTTTTTTAACACATTTTAGGTATTTCTGTATGAAAATTGTAAATAAGCTATTTTCTCTCATATTTTAATTTTTTTCGTCATGGAAATATGAACATATGCTACTTGTACATAACATTTGTTATTTTTTACTATAGAAATTTTTTTAAAAATCTCCATTTTTGTCAGATATTTTTTTCTACATAGAAAGATGAAAATAAGCTACCTTTATTTTAAATGTTGTGTATTGCCATATGAAAATAAGCTTTTTTTTACCACATTTTACGTATTTCTGTATGGAAATATGAAAATAAGCTTTTTTCTCTCATATTTTGAATTTTTTCTTGATGGAAATCTTGAAAGATGCTACATTTACGTAAAATTTGTCATTTTTTATTTTAGAAATTATTTTTAAAAATTATTTTTTTCAGATATCTTGCTTTTCTACATAAAAACATGAAAATAAACTCCCTTTAACTTATAATAAGTATATTTCCATATAGAAATATGAATAATAAGCTTTTTCACCACATTTTATGTATTTCTGTATGGAAATATTAAAATAAGCTTTTTTCTCTCATATTTTGAATTTTTTCTTCATGGAAATATGAAAATATGCTTCTTTTACATAAAATTTGTCATTTTCGATTTTAGAAATTTTAAAACTCTTCATTTTAGTCAGATATTTTTATTCTACATAGAAACATGAAAATAAGCTATCTTTACTTATATTTTGTGTATTTCCATATAGAAATATGAAAACAAGCTTTCTTACTTCATTTTACGTATTTTTGTGGAAATATGAAAATAAGCTTTTTTCTCCCATCTTTTGCCTTTTTCCTCATGGAAATATGAGACCATGCTATTTTATATAAAAATTGTCATTTTTTATTTAACAAATTATTAAAAAAAAATACAATTTTTTCAGATATTTTGTTTTTCTGCATAGAAACATGAAAATAAGCTGGCGTTACCTTATATTTTGTGTATTGCCATATTGAAATATGAAAATAAGCTTTTTTACCACATTTTATGTATTTCTGTATGGAAATATGATTATAGGCGTTTTTTCTCTCATATTTGGCATTTTACTTTAGGGAAGCATGAAAATATGCTACTTTTACATAAAATTTGTCACTTTATTTTAGAATTTTTGTCAGATATTTTGTTTTTCTACATAGAAACAAGAAAATAAGCCACCTTTGACTGATATTTTCTGTATTTCCATATACAAATATGAAAATAAGCTTTTTTTACTACATTTTACGTATTTCTGTATGGAAATATGAAAATAAGCATTTTCCTCGTATTTTGCATTTTTCTTTGTGGAAATATGAAAATATGCTACTTTTCATAGAATTTGGCATTTTTGTTTTTCAGATATCTTGCTTTTCTACGTAAAAACATGAAAATAAACTACCTTTAACTTATAATAAGTCTATTTCCATACAGAAATATGAAAATAAGCTTTTTTACCACATTGTACGTATGTCGTATTGAAATATGAAAATAAGCTTTTTTTCTCTCATATTTTGCATTTTCTTTATGAATATATGAAAATATGCTACTTATACATGAAATGTGTCATTTTTTATTTTAGAAATTTAAAAAACATCTTCATTTTCTTCAAATATTTTGTTTTTCTACATAAGACCATGAAAATGAGCGACCTATAATTTCTGTATTTGCATGTAGCCATATATGGAAAATAAGCTTTTTCTACCCATATTTTGCATTTTCCTTTATGGAATTTATGGAAATATGCTACTTTTACATAAAGTTGGTCATTTTTAATTTTAGAAATTAAAAAAGAACTTATGAAAATAAGCTTTTTTTCAAGATCTTATGTATTTCTGTATGTAATTATGAAAATAACCATTTTTCTTTCATATCTTGAATTTTTCTTTATGGAACTATGAAAATATCTTACTTTTACATAAGATTTGTCATTTTCTATTTTAGAGATTTAAAAGATATTTTGATTTTCTACATGAAAACATGAAAATAATCTACCTTTACCTTTTTCTCTCATATTTTTGAATTTCTGTTTTTGGAAATATGAAAATATGCTACTTTTACATCAAATTTGTCATGTTGTATTTTAGAAATTTAAAAAACATCATCAATTTTATGAGATATTTTGTTTTTCTACATACAAACATGACAATAAGCTACCTTTACCTCATATTTTCTGTATTTTCATATAGAAATATGAAAAGAAGCTTTTTTACCACATTTTACGTATTTCTGTATAGAAATATGAAAATAAGCTTTTTTGTCTCATATTTTCCATTTTTCTTTATAGAAATATGGAAATATGCTAGTTTTACATAAAATTTTCATTTATTTTAGAAAAATTTTTTTAAATCTCATTTTTCTCAGATATTTTGTTTTTCTACATACAGACATGAAAATAAGCTACCTATAACTTAGAATTTGTTCAGTTCCATATACAAATGTGAAAAATAAGATTTTTACCACATTTTACGTATTTATGCATGGAAATCCGAAAATAAGCTTTTTTCCCTTATTTTGTATTTTCTATATGGAAATATGTGAATATGTTACTTTTTCATATAATTTGCCATTTTTTATATTATAAATTTAAAATACATCTTCAATTTTGCCTGATATTTTCTTTTTCTACAGAGAAACATAAAAATCAGCTACTTTAACATTATATTTTGTGTATTTACATATAGAAATATGAAAATATGCTTTTTTACCACATTTTACGTATTTCAATATAGAAATAGAAAATAAACATTTTTCGCTCATATTTTTATGGAAATATGAATATATGCTACTTTTACGTAAAATTAGTCATTTTATTATTTTAGAAATTTAAAATAATCTTCATTTCTCTCACATATTTTGTTTTTCTGCATAGAAACATGAAAATAAGCCACCTTTAGTTTATATTTTTTTGTATTTCCATGTAGAAATATGAAAATAAAATGTCATACAACATTTTACGTGTTTCTGTATGGAAATATGAAAATATACTTTTTTTCTCCCATTTTTTGCATTTTTCTTTGTGGGAATAGGAAAATATGCTACTTTTACATAATTTTTTCATTTTTTGATTTTAGAAATTTTTAAAATGTCTCCATTTTTGTCTGATATTTTGTTTTTCTACATAGAAACATGAAAATAAACTATCTTTACTTTATATTTTGTGTATTTCCATATAGAAATACGAAAATAAGCTTTTCTACCACATTTTACGTAATTCTGTATGGAAATAAGAAAATAGGATTTTTTTCTCTCATATTTTGCTTTTTTATTTCTGAAAATATGATAATAAGCTGCTTTTACATAAAATGTGTCATTACTTATTTTAGAAATTTTTTAATAAATTTTTCAGATATTTTGTTTTCTACAGAGAAATATTATTATAAGCTACGTTTACTTTATATTTTGTGTAATTCCAGATAGAAATATGAATATAATCTTTTTTACGACATATCATGCATTTCTCTCTGGAAATTGAAAATTTGCATTTTTAACCTCAAATTTTTATTTTTTTATGGAAATATGATGATATGCAACTTTTACATAAAATTTGTCTTGTTATATTTTAGAAATTTAAAACACATCTTCCATTTTTTCAGATATTTCTTTCTACATAGAAACATGAAAATAAGCTAAATTTACCTTATATTTTGTGTATTCCCATATAGAAATATGAAATAAGCTTTTCTAGCACATTTACGTATTTCTGTATGGATATATGAAAATAAGTTTTTTCTCTGATATTTTTCCTTTTCCTACATTTACATTATATTTTGTGTATGTACATATAGAAATATGAAAATAAGCTTTTTTACCATATTTTTTTATCGTATGACCGCGAACAAGGCGTTAACGCCATTGATGTGCAGGGGGCTACATAATAGTGAAAAGATTGGAAAAAAAGAAACCCGGAAAACACATCCTAAGCAGGGAACAAGGGATGAGCCTCTTAACCTATTCAATAGACGTGGGTGGAGTGTGAACCGGGCGATAGATAGATCTATCTACTCCAACTGAATAAAAACAAAGGGAGAAGATTGGAAAAGAGAAAGCCGGAAACCACATCCTAAACAGGGAACATGGGATGAGCCTTTTAACCTGTTCAATAGACGTGGGTAAAGTGTGAACCGGGCGAAAGATCGATCTATCTACTCCAATTGAAAAAAAACAAAGGGAGAAGATTGGAAAAGAGAAAGCCGGAAACCACATCCTAAACAGGGAACATGGGATGAGCCTTTTAACCTGTTCAATAGACGTGGGTAAAGTGTGAACCGGACGAAAGATCGATCTATCTACGCCAATTGAAAAAAAAAACAAAGTGAGAAGATTGGAAAAGAGAATGCCGGAAACCATATCCTAAACAGGGAACAAGGGATGAGCCTCTTAACCTGTTCAATACACGTGGGTTGAATGTGAACCGGGTGATAGATAGTTCTATCTACGCCAATTGAAAAAAAAAACAAAGTGAGAAGATTGGAAAAGAGAAAGCCGGAAACCACATCCGAAACAGGGAACAAGGGATGAGCATCTTAACCTGTTCAATAGACCTGATTGGAATGTGAACCGAGCGATAGAGAGATCTATCTTCTACAATTGAAAAATAAGTGCGAAGATTAGATTTGAAAGAGATATCTGGAAACCACATCCTAAACGGGGAAAATGGATGAGACCCTTAACCTGTTCAAGAGACGTGGGTGGCGTGTGAATCGCGCGATAGTTCGATCTACCTACTCCAATTGAAAAAAAGAAAAACAAAGTGAGAAGATGGGAAAAGAGGAAGCCGGAAACCACATCCTAAACAAGGAACAAGGGATGAGCCTCTTACCCTGTTCAATAGACTTGGGTGGAGTTTGAACCGGGCGATAGATAGATCTATTTACTCCAACTGAAAAAAAAACAAAGTGATAATATTGGAAAAGAGAAACCGGAAACCACATCCTAAACTGGGAAAAAGGGATGAGCCTCTTAACCTGTTCAATAGACGTCGGTTGAGTGTGAACCGGGCGATAGATAAATCTATCTACTCCAGTTGAAAAAAAAAACTAAGCCAGAAGATTAGAAAAGAGAAACCCGGAAACCATATCCTAAACTGGGAACAAAGAATGAGACTATAAACCTGTTCAATTGAGGTGGTGGAGTGTGAACCGGTCGATATATAGATCTATCTATTCCTATAGAAAAAAAAAACAACAAGTGAGAAGATTGGAAAAGAGAAAGCCGGAAACCACATCCTAAACAGGGAACTAAAGATGAGCCTCTTATCCCAATCAATAGACGTGGGTGGAGTGTGAACCGGGCGATTGATAGATCTATCTACTCCAACTGAAAAAAAAACAAAGTGAGAAGATTGGAAAAGTGAAAGCTGGAAACCACATCCGAAACAGGGAACAAGGGATGAATACCTTAACCTGTTCAGTAGACCTTATTGGAATGTGAACCGGGCGATAGGTAGATCTATCTAGTACAAATGAAGAAAAATCAAGATGAGAAGATTGCAAAAAAAAAGCCGGAATCCACATCCTAAACAG
Source organism: Ascarosepion bandense (assembly GCA_037127315.1). NCBI lineage: Eukaryota > Metazoa > Mollusca > Cephalopoda > Sepiida > Sepiidae > Ascarosepion > Ascarosepion bandense. Next base: position 35,375 of record JBBBDQ010001787.1, read on the forward strand.
GGAACAAGGGATGAGCATCTTAGCCTGTTCAATAGACGTGGGTGGAGTGTGAACCGGGCGATAAATAAATCTAACTAACAATTGATAAAAAAAGCAAAGTGAGAAGATAGGAAAAGAGAAATGTTTTAAAATCTAAACGTTTCCTATTGTTACCTAAAGTTTTCATCGTGTTATAATATTTTTTATTAAATTATCTGCAAGATAAATTGATAATCTGAAAGTTTGAAATTTTCAAATTTTACGTAATAAATCTATTGCATTTTGGAGATATTCAAGAAAATATTGAACACCCTAAACATTTTTTAATATCTACGTGTTTTCTATTCATAGCAAGTGGTTTCAACATGTTTCACTTATTTTCATTAATTTATCCTAAGGATAAATAAATTTTCTGAGACTCAAAAAGTAAAGCTTTTTTGCTGATTTCGCATAGTTTTTCAACGTATTTGTTAAAGTATTTAAACTTCTGTAAATAACGAAACCTCCAAAAATTTTGTAAAAATCTAAGCGTTTCCTGTTGTTACCTAATGTTTTCATCATGTTATAATAATTTTTATTAAATTATCTGAAAGATAAATTGATTATCTGAAAGTTTGAAATTTTCAAATTTTACATATTAAATCTATTGCATTTTGGAGATATTCAAATTCCTAGAAAATATTGCCGAGCCTAATAGGTTTTTATTGTCTAATTGTTTTCTATTCATAGCAAGTGGTTTCAACATGTTTCACTTCTTTTTATTAATTGTTCCAAAGGATGAATAAAATTTCTGGGACTCTGAAAATTTCAAAATATACCTCAAAATGTATCGCGTTTTAGCTGATTTCGCATAGATTTTCAACGTATTTGTTAAAGATATTAATTTCTGTAAAATATCGAAACCTTCAAAAATGACTTAAAATCTAAGAGTCGGCTAGTGTTACCTAATGTTTTCATCATGTTACAATAAATTTTTATTAATTTACCTGAAAGATAAATAAATTTTCTGAAAGTTTGAAATTTTCCAATTTACGTATTAAATCTATTGCATTTTGGAGATAGTCTATGTCCCAGAAAATATTGAAGTCCCTAAAAAGAGTTTAATATCTAAGTGTTTTCTCTTCATAGTAAATGCTTTCAACAAGATCCCCTTATTTTCATTAATTTATCCTAAGGATGAATTAATTTTCTGAGACTCTGAAACTTTCAAAATATACCTAAAAAAGTATCGCTTTTTAGCTGATTTCGCATAGTTTTTCGACGTATTTGTTTTCAAACTTCTGTTAATTATCGAAACCTCCAACACTTTGTAAAATCAAAGGGTTTCCTATTGTTAACTAATTTTTTCATCATGTTATAATAAATTTTATTAATTTATCTGAAAGTTAAATTAATTGTCTGAAAGTTTGAAATTTTCAAACTTTACGTAATAAATCTATTGCATTTTGCAGATATTCAATTTCCCAGAAAATATTGAAGTCCCTAAAGCTTTCTAATTTCTAAGTGTTTTCTATTCATAACAAATGGTTTCAACATATTTGACTTATTTTCATTAATTTTTACTAAGGATGAATAAAATTTCTGGGTCTCTGTAAATTTCAAAATATTCCTCAAAAAGTATCGCTTTTTAGCTGATTTCCCATAGATTTTCATCGTATTTGTTATTAAAGTTTTTAAACTTTTGTAAAATATCGAAACTTCCAAAAAATTTTTAAAATCTATGCGTTTCCTAATGTTACCTAATATTTTCATGATGTTATAATATTTTTATTACTTTATCTGAAAGATAAATTAATTTTCTGAAAGTTTGAAATTTTCAAATTTTACGTAATGAATCTATTGCATTTTGGAGATATTCAAGCTCCCCGAAAATATTGAAGACACTACAAATGATTTAATATCTGAGTGGTTTCGATTCACAGCAAGTGGTTTCAACATGTTTCACTTATTTTCATTAATTTATCCTAGGATGAATTATGTTCTGAGACACTGAATATTTCAAAATATACCTCAAAAAGTATCGTTTTTTAGCTGATTTCGCATAGATTTTCAACGTATTTGTTAAAGTTTTTAAACTTCTGTAAATTAGAAAAACCTCCACACATTTTTCAAGATCTAAGCGTTTCCTTTTGTTACCTAATCTTTTCATCATATTAAAATAATTTTTTTAAATTTATCTGAAAATAAATTAATTTTCTGAATGTGTTAAATTTTCAAATTTAGGTAATAAATCAATTGCATTTTGGAGATATCGAAACTCCCAGAAATTATTGAAGACCCTAAAAAGTTTTTAGTATCAAAGTGTTTTCTATACATAGCAAATGGTTTCAACATGTTTCACTTATTTTCATTAATTTACCCTAAAGATGAATTAATTTTCTGGGACTCTAAATATTTCAAAATATACCTAATAAGTATCGCTTTTTAGCTTCTTTCTCATAGTTTTTCAACGTATTTGTTAAAGTTTTAAACTTCAGTAAAGTATCTAAACCTCCAAAATTTGCACTCAAAGCGTTTCCTATTGTTACTTAATGTTTTCCTCATGTTATGTAATTTTTATTCATTTAACTGAAGGATAATTTAATTTTCTGAACATCTATTGCATTTTGGAGTTATTCAAACTCCCAGAAAATATTGAAGACCCTAAAATCCTTTTAATATCTGAATGTTTTCTATTCATAGCAAGTGGTTTCAACGTGTTTCACGTATTTTCGTTAATTTATCCTAAGGTGAATTAATTTTCTGAGACTCTGAAAATTTCAAAATATACCTCAAAAAGTATCGCTTTTTAGCTGATTTCGCATAGTTTTTCAACGTATTTTTTGAAGTTTTTATACTTATCTAAAATATCAAAACTTCCAATTTTTTTTTAATCTAATCCTTTCCTATAGTTACCTAATGTTTTCATCATGATATATTAATTTTTATTAATTTATCTGAAAGAAAAATTAATTTTCTGAAAGTTTGAAATTTTCAAACTTTACGTAATAAATCTATTGCATTTTGGAGATATTCTAACTCCCAGAAAATATTAAAGACCCTAAAGATTTTTTAATATCTAAGTGTTTTCTATTCATAGGAAATGGTTTTAACATGTTTCACTTGTTTCATTAATTTTTACGAAGGATGAATAAATTTTCTCGGACTCTGCAAATTTCAAAATATTCCTCAAAAAGTATCGCTTTCTAGCTGATTTCACCATAGATTTTCACCGTATTTGTTAAAGTTTTTAAACTTCTGTAAAGTATCGAAACATCCAAAAATGTTTACAAATCTGTGAGTTTCCTAATGTTAACTAATATTTTCATCATGTTATAATGTTTTTTTGTTAATTCAAGTAATTGATTTAATGTTTGAAATATTCAAATTTAACATAATGAATCTATTGCATTTTGGAGATATTCAAACTCCCAGAAAATATTGAAGACCCTAAAAACTTTTTACTATATTTTAATACCTGAGTGTTGTCTATGCATAGAAATGGTTTCAACATGTTTCACTCATTTTCATTAATTTATCCTACGGATGATTTACTTTTCTGAGACTCTGAATATTTCAAAATATACCTAAAAATGTATCGCATTTTTGCTGATTTCGCATAGTTTTTCAACTTATTTGTTAAAGTTTTTAACTTCTGTAATGCATCGAAACCTCCAAAGATCTTTTAAATTCTAAGCGTTTCCTATTGTTACCTAATGTTTTCATCCTGTTATAATAATTTTTATTAATTTATCTGAAAGATAAATTAATTTTCTGAAAGTTGGAATTTTTCAAATTTTACGTAATGAACCTATTGCATTTTAGAGATATTCAAACTCCCAGAAAATATTGAAGACCCTAACAATTTTTTAATATCAAATGTTTTCTCTTCATCCAAGTGGTTTCAACATGTTTCACTTCTTTTCAGTAATGGATCCTGAGGATGAATTAATTTTCTGAGACACTTAATATTTCAAAATATACTTCAAAATTCACGCTTTTTAGCTGATTTCGCATACTTTTTCAACGTATTTGTTGAAATTTTGAAACTTCTGTAAAGTATCGAAACCTCCAAAAAATGTTTAAACTTAAAGCCTTCCAAAATGTTTTTAAAATCTAAGCATTTCCTACTGTTACCTAATGTTTTCAGCATGTTATATTAATTTTTATTAATTTATCTGAAAGTTTGAAATTTTCAAATTTTACGTAATAAATCTATTGCATTTTGGAGATATTCAAACTCCCAGAAATTATTGAAGACCCTAAATATTACTTAATATCTAAGTGTCTTCTATTCATCCAAGTGGTTTCAACATGTTTCACATATTTTCATTAATTTATCCTGAGAATGATTTAATTTTCCGAGACTCTGAAAAAATAGTTTTTCAACGTATTTGTTACAGTTTTTAAACTTCTGTAAAATATCGAAACCTCCAAAAATTTTTACAATCTAAGCGTTTCTATTGTTAGTCAATATTTTGATCATGTTATAATAATTTTTATTAATTTATCTGAAAAATAAATTAATTTTTTGAAAGTTTGAAATTTTCAAATTTTATGTATAAATCTATTGCATTTTGGAGATACTCAAACTCCCAATAAACAAAATATCTGACAGATATAGTTTTTCTACATAGAAACATGAAAATAACCTACCTTTACTTGATGTTAAATATATAGATTTTATGAAAATATGTGAAAAGATTTTTTACCACATTTTACGTATTTCTGTATGTAAATATGAAAATAAGTTTTTTCTCTCATATTTTGCATTTTTCTTTATGGAAATATGAAGATATGCTACTTTTACATAAATTTTGGCATGCATTATTTCAGAAATTTAAAAATGTCTTCATTTTCCTCAGATATTTTGTTTTTCTACAGAGAAACATGAAAATAAGCTTCCTTTACATTTTATCTTTTGCATGTTTATCCAGAAATATTAAAATAAGCTTTTTTACATACATTTTACATACTTTTACGTATTTCTGTATGGAAATATGAAAATAAGCTTTCTTCTCTCATATTTTGCATTTTCCTTTATGGAAATATGAAAATATGCTACTTTTACATAGAATTTATCATTTTCTTTTAGAAATTAAAAACAAATCTTCATTTTGTAAGATATTTTCTTTTTCTACATAAAAACATGAAAATAAGCTACTTTTACCTTATATTTTTGTGTATTCCATATAGAAGTATGAAAACAACCTTTTTTACCACATTTTATGTATTTCTATATGGAAATATGAAAATAAGCTTTTTTTCGTTCATATTTTTCATTTTTCTTTATGGAAATATGAATGTATGCTACTTTCACATAAAATTTGACGTTTTTTGCTTAAGAAATTTTTGAAACGTCCTCATTTCGTCTTATATTTTGTTTTTCTACATCGAAACATGAAAATAAGCTACTTTTAACTTATATTTTGGTTATTTTTATATAGAAATATGAAAATAATCATTTTCTTTATGGAAATGGGAAAATATCCTAATTTTACTTCACATTTGTCATTTTTTTATTTTAAAATTTAAAGAGAAAACTTTATTTTTATCAGATATTTTCTTTTTCTACATAGAAACAAAAAATATTCTACCTTTACCTTTCTTTTATGGAAATATGAAAATATTAAACTTTTATATAAAATTTGTCATTTTTTATTTTAGAATTTATTTTTAAATCTTAATTTCTGTCAGATATTTTTTCTACATATAAACATGAAAATAAGCTAAATTTGCCTTATAGTTTGTGTATTTCCATACAGAAATAAGAAAAGAATGTTTTGCCACATTTTAAGTATTTCTTTAAGGAAATATGAGAATAAGCTTTTTTTCTCTCATATTTTGCATTTTTCTTTCTGGGAATATGAAAATATGTTACTTTTACATAAAATTTGTCAATTTTATGCTAGAAATTTTTAAAAATCTTCATTTGTATCAAATATTGTGTTTTACTACATAGAAACATGAACATAAGCTACATTTACCTTATATTTTGTGTATTTTTATATAGAAATATGAAAATAAGCTTTTTTACTACATTGTATGCTTTTCTGTGTGGAAATAAGAAAATAAGCGTTTTTCTCTCATATTTTGCACTTTGTTTTATGGAAATGTGAAAATTTTCAACTTTTATATAAAATTTGTCATGTTTTGTTTTAGAAATTTTTAAAAAACCTTCATTTTTGTCAGATATTTTTTCTACATTTCAACATGAAAATAAGCTAGCTTTACCTTATATTTTGTGTATTTCCATATAGAAATATGTAAATAAGCTTTTCTTCCATATTTTACGTATTTCTGTATAGAAATATGAAAATAAGCTTTTTTCTCTCATATTTTGAATTTCATTTATGGAAATATGAATATACTCTACATTTACATAAAGTTTGTCATTTTCTATTTTTGAAATTTAAAAAAAACATTTTTGTCAGATATTTTGTTTCTCTACATGGAAACAAAACAAATATGCTCCCTTTACCTTATATTTTGTGTATTTTCATATAAAATATGAAAATAACTTTTTTACCATATTTTACGTATTTCTTTATGGAAATATGAAAATAACCTTTTTTCTCGCATATTTTTCTTTTTTCGTCATGGAAAATGAAAATATGCTACTTTTACATAAAATTTGTCATTTTTTATTTTAGAAATGATTAAAAAATCATAATTTTTGTCAGATATTTTGTTTTTCTACATAGAAACATGAAAAAAGACTGCCTTTACATTATATTTTGTGTATTTCCATATAGAAATATGAAAATAACATTTTTTAAAATATTTTACGTATTTCTGTATGTTTTGCATTTGTCTTCATGGAAAGATGAAAATATGCTACATTTACATAAAATTTGTCATTTTTTATTATAGAAATTTTGAAAAAATCTTCATTTTTTCATATATTTTGTTCTCTACATAGAAACACTAAAATAAGCTACCTTTACCTTATATTTTGTGTATTTCTACATAAAAATATGAAAATAACTTTTTCAACCACATTTTATGTGTTTTTGTATGGACATATGAAAATAAGCTTTATTCTCTCATATTTCGCATTTTTCTTTTTGTCATTTTTATATTTAGAAATTCAAAAAAATCATTTTTGTCAGATATTTTGTTTTTCTACATAGAAACAAAACAAATAAGCTCCGTTTGCCTTATATTTTGTGTATTTTCATATAGAAATATAAAAATAAGTTTTTTACCATATTTTACGTATTTCTGGATTGAAATATGAAAATCAGCTTTTTTCTCTCATGTTTTGAATTTTTCTTTAGTGAAATATCAAAATATACTACTTTTACTTAGTATTTGATCTTTTTTATTTAAGAAATTAAAACAAAAACTTTATTTTAGACAGAGGTTTTGTTTTTTTACATAGAATCATGAAAATAAGCTACCTTATCTTATATTTTGTGTATTTCTATATAGAAATATGAAAATAAGCTTTTTTGAGACATTTTACGTATATCTGTATTAAAATATGAAAATAAGCTTTTTTCACTCATATTTTGCATTTTTCTTTGTGGAAATATGAAAATATGCTACTTTTACTTAACATTTGTTATTTTTTACTTTAGAAATTAAAAGAAAACTTTATTTTTGTCAGATGTTTTGTTTTTCTACATAGAAACATGAAAATAAGCTACCTTATCTTATATTTTGTGTATTTCTATATAGAAATATGAAAATAAGCTTTTCAACCATATTTTACGAGTTTCTGTATAGAAATATAATATAGGCTTTTTTCTCTTATATTTTGCATTTTCCTTGATGAAAATATGAAAATATGTTACTTAACATTTGACATTTTTTATTTTAGAAATTTAAAAAAAAACATTTATGTCAGACATTTTGTTTTTCTACATAGACACAAAATAATATGCTCCCTTTACCTTATATTTTGTGTATTTCCATATAAAATATGAAAATAACGTTTTTACCACATTATATGTATTTCTGTATGGAAATATAAAAATAAGCATTTTTCACTCATCTTTTGCATTTTTCTTTATGGAAATATGAAAATATGCTACTTTTACATAAAATTTGTCATTGTTTATTTTAAAAATTTAGAAAGTCATTATTTTTGTCAGATATTTGGTTTTTCTATATAGAAACAAGAATGTGTGTTGTGGTACAGTGGATATCGGCTTGGAACGAGAAACCGGGGAGCCGAGTTCGAATTCCAGTTGAATCCATTTTATTCACTTACGCGCAAATACCCTTGGGAAAGGTATTCATCTGTCTCTTCATTCCAGTTATGGGTTAAATAGTAGGACAGATTGGGTTCTATTGCTTTGGGCGGCAACCAGTCTACCGTAGAATGCAATGACAACCTACTGCTGGATAGACTTCTGCCCAGTCAGTCACGTCTCTGTCGGGACATGATCGCCCAAGCGTGAATCACGTATGGCACACAAATGACAGATATAGAAAGATGAAAATTAGCTACCTTTACCTTACATTTTGTGTATTTCCATATAGAAATAGAAATATAAGCTTTTTTACCACATTTTACGTATTTCTGTATGGAAATATGAAAATAAGCTTTTTTTCTCTCATATTTTGCATTTTCTGTTAAAAAATATGCTACATTTACATAAAATTTGTCATTTTTTATTTTAGAAATTGAAAAGGATCTTCATTTTTGTCAGATATTTTGTTTTTCTACATAGAAACATGAAAATAAGCTACCTTTACTTTTTATTTTGTGTATTTCCTTATAGAAATATGAAAATAACGTTTTTTACAATATTTTACGTATTTCTGTATAGAAACATGAAAATCAGCTTTTTTCTCTAATATTTGGCATTTTTCTTTATGGAAATATGACAATATGCTACTTTTAATTAATATTTGTCATTTTTTGTTTTAGAAATTTAAAAAACACTTTATTTTTGTCATATATTTTGTTTTCTACATAGAAACATGAAAATAAGCTAACTTTGCCGCATGTTATGTGTATTTTCATATGGAAATATGAAAATAAGTTTTTTTAACACATTTTACGTATATCTGTACTAAAATATGAAAATAAGATTATTTGTCTCATATTTTGCATTTTTCTTTATGTAAATATGAAAATATGCTACTTTTACATAAAATTTGTTATTTTTGATTTTAGAAATTAAAAAAAAACTTTTTTTCAGATATTTTGTTTTACTACATAGAAACATGAAAATAACCTAATTTTACCTTATATTTTGTGTATTTCAATATAGAAATATGAAAATAATTTTTTGCCACATTTTACGTATTTCTCTATGGAAATATGAAAATAAGATTGTTTCTCTCATATGTTTCATTTTTTTATGAAAATATGAAACTATGCTACTTTTACATAAAATGTGTAATTTTTGTTTTTAGAAATTTAGAAAAAATCTTCATTTTTGTCAGATATTTTTTCTACATGGAAACATGAAATTAAGCTACCTTTACCTTATATTGTGTATTTCTATATAGAAATATGAAATTAACTTTTTTACCACAGTTTACGTATTTCTGTATGGAAATATTAAAAATAAGCTTTTTTCTCTCATATTTTGCATTTTTCTTTATGAAAATATGAGAATATGCTACTTTAATTAAACTTTGTCATTTTTTCTTTTAGTAATTTAAAGAGAACTTCATTTTTGTCAGATATTTTGAGGTGTGTTTCTCCCATATTTTGTATTATTCTTCATGGAAATATGAAAATATGCTACTTTTACATAATATTTGTCCTTTTTATTTTAGAAATTTTAAAAAAACTTTATTTTTGTCAGATATTTTGTTTTTCTACATAGAAACATCAAGATAAGCTCCCTTTACATTATATTTTTTTGTATTTTCATATAGAAATAAGAAAATAACTTTTTACTACATGTTACATATTTCTGTATGGAAATAAGAAAATAAGACTTTTTCTCTCATAGTTTGCATTTTTCATTATGGAAACAGGAAAATATGCTACTTTTACATAAAATGTATCATTTATTATTTTAGAAATGTAAAAACAATACTTCATTTTTGTCAGATATTTTGTTTTTCTACATAGGAACATGAAAATAAGCTCCTTTACCTTATATTTTGTGTATTTTCATATACAAATATAAAAATAAGCTTTTTTAGAACATTTTACGTATTTCTGTATGGAATTATGAAAATATGCATTTTCTCACATATTTTGCAATTTTATTTATTGAAATATGAAAATATGCTACGTTTACATAAAATGTGACATTTTTTATTTTGGAAATTTAAAAAGAAAAACTTCATTTTTGTCAGATATTTTGTTTTTCTACATAGAAACAAGAACATTAGCTACCTTTACATTATATTTTTGTATTTCCATATAGAAATATGACAAAAAGCTGTTTTCTACATTTTACGTATTTCTGTATAGAAATATGAAAATAAGCCTTTTTAGCACATTTTACGTATTTCTGTATACAAAAAAACTTCATTTTTGTCCGATATTTTGTTTTGCTACATAGAAATATGAAAATAAATAACCTTTTTCTTACATTTTGTGTATTTCCATATAGAAATATGAAAATAAGCTTTTCTACCACATTTTACGTATTTCTGTATGGAAATATGAAAATATGTTTTTTCTCTCATATTTTAATTTTTCTTTATGGAAATATGCAAATATACTAAATTGTTATTTTTGTTTTTAGAAATGTAAAAAAAATCATCATTTTATACAGATATTTTTCCTACATAGAAACATGAAAATAAGCTTATTTTTTTGTATTTGCATATAGTAACATGAAAATGAGCTTTTTTAACACATTTTACGTATTTCTGTATGGAAATATGAAAATAGGCATTTTTCTCTCATATTTTGCTTTTTCTTGATGGATATAAGAAAATATGCTACTTTTACATAACAGTTGTCATTTTTAGAAATTTGAATAATTTCATTATGGTCAGATATTTTGTTTTTTCTACATAAAAACATGAAAAAAGATACCTTTACATTACTTTTTGTGTATTTCCATATAGAAATATGAAAATAAGTTTTTTTATCTCATTTTAGGTATTTCTGTATGGAAATATGGAAATAAGATTCTTTCTCTCATATTTTGCATTTTTTATGTCAATATGAAAATATGCTACTTACAAAACATTTGTCGTTTTTTATATTAAAAATTTAAATAATGCCTCTACATAGAAACATCAAAATAGGCGACCTTTATTTTTTTATTTTGTGTATTTCCATATAGAAATATGAAAATAATCTTTTTTACCACATTCTATGTTTTTCTATGTGGAAATATGAAAATAAGCATGTTTCTCTCATATTTTGTATTTTTCTTTATGGCAATATGAAAATATGTGACTTTTACATAAAATTTGTCATTTCTTATTTATTCTTATTCTTATTTATTCTTATTCTTATTTATTCCTTAACATTTAAAAAGATCTTCGTTTTCGTCAGATATATTGTTTTTCTACATAGAAACATGAAAATAAGCTAACTTTACCTGATAGTTTGTGTATTTCCATATAAAAATATGCAAATAAGCATTTTTACAACATTTTACGTATTTCTGTATGGAAATAAAAAAAAAGCATGTTTCGCTTATATTTTGCATTTTCTTTTATGGAAATATGAACATATGGAACTTTTACATAAACTTTGTCCTTTTTTATTTTAGGAATTTTTTAAAAATATTGTCAGATATTTTGTATATCTACATAGAAACATGAAAATTAGCTACCTTTACCTTATATATTTTGTATTTCCATATACAAATATGAAAATAATCTTTTTTACCACATTTTACATATTTCTGTGTGGAAATATGGAAATAAGCTTTTTCTCTCCCATATTATGCATTTTCCTTTATGGAAATGTGAACATATGATACTTTTACATGAACTTTGTCATTTTTGTTTTAGAAATTTAAAAAGAAACTTCATTCTTGTCAGGTATTTTTTTTCAACATAGAAACATGAAAATAAGCTACTGTTACTTCATATTTTGTGTATAGGAGTATGAAAGTATGCGTATTTACCACATTTTACGTATTTCTGTTTGGAAATATGAAAATAAGATTTTTCTCTCATATTTTCTATTTTTCTTTTTGGAAATATGAAAATATGCTACTTTTACACAAAATTTGTCATTCCTTATTTTAGAAATTTAAAAAGATCTTCGTTTTTGTCACATATTTTTTTCGACACGGAAACATGAAACTAAGCTACCTTTAGCTTATATTTTGTGCATTTCCATATAGAACTATGAAAATAAGCATTTTTACCACATTTTACGTATTTCTGTATGGAAATATTAAAATAAGCTTTTTTCTCCCATATGTTGCATTTTTCTTCATGGAAATATTAAGATATTCTACATTTATATAAGATATGTCGTTTTTTACTTTAGAAATTTTTTAAAAATTTCATTTTTTCAAATATTTTGTTTTTCAATATAGAAACTTGAAAATCAGCTACCTTTACGTTTTATTTCTTTATTTTCCTATAGAAATATGAAAATAAGATTTTTTACCATATTTTACGTATTTCTGTATGAAAATAAGATTCATTTTCTTTCATATTTTGCATTTCTTTTCATGGAAATATGAAAATCTGCTACTTTTACATAGTATTTGTCATTTTTTATTTTAGAAATTTTTAAAAAGTCTTCATTAAACATAAAATGTCTGTATTTCCATATAGGGATTAGAAAATAAGCATTTTACCACCTTTTACGTTTTTCTGTATAGGAATATGCAAATAACTCTTTACTCTCATACTTTGCATTTTTCTTAATGGAAATATGAAAATATGTTACTTTTACAAAAAATTTGTCATTTTTTATGATAGAAATTTTTTAAAAATCTTCATTTTTATCAGATATTTTGTTCTTTTACATTGAAACATGAAAATAAGCTACATTTACCTTATAATTTGTGTTTATCTATATAGATATGTGAAAATAAGCTTTTCTACGACGTTTTAGGTATTTCTGTATGAAAATACGGAACTAAGTTTTTTTCTCTCATATTTAGCATGTTTCTTTCTTGGAAATATGAAAATATGCTACTTTTACATACAATTTGACAATTTGTGCTTTAGATCTTTTCTTTCGTATTATGCATTTTTCTTCATAGCAATATACATATATGCTACTGTTTTATTTTAGAAATTTAAAAGATCTTTATTTTTGTCAGATATTTTATTTTTCTACATAGAAACATGATGATCAGCAACTTTTACCTTATATTTTGTGTATTTCTATATAGGAATTTGAAAATAAGCTTTATTACCACATATTACGTATTTTTGTGTGGAAATATGAAAATAATTCTTTTTCTCTCATATTTTGCGTTTCTTTTTATGGGAATATGAAAATATGCTAGTTTTACATAATATTTGTCATTGTTTATTTTATTTTGTGTATTTCTATATAGATATATAAAAATAAGCTTTTTTGCGAAATTTTACTTATTTCTGTATAGAAATATAAAAATAAGATATTTTCTCCAATATTTTGCATTTTTCTTTATGGAACTATGACAATATGCTAATTTTACATAAAATTTGTCATTTCTTAATTTAGAAATTTTTTAAAAAAACTGCATTTATGTCAGTTATTTTTTCTACATAGAAACACGAAAATATACTACCTATACAATATATTTTTTGTGTATTTCCATATAGATATATGAAAATAAGCTTTTTTACCACATTTTACGTATTTCTGTATGGCAATAAGAAAACAAGCTTTTTCCTCTCATATGTTTGCTATTTTTACATTTTTTATTTTAGAAATTTAAAAACACTTTATTTTTTTTTAGATATTTTGTTTTTCTACATTGAAACATGAAAATAATCTACCTTTACATAATATTTTGTGTATGTCTATATGAAAATATGAAAATAAGCTTTCTTGGCATATATTACGTTTTTCTGTATGGAAATATGAAAATACGTTTTTTCTCTAATATTTTGCATTTTTTCTTCATATAAATATGAAGATATGCTACTTTTACATATAATTTGTCATTTTTTTATTTTAGAAAGTTTGTGTATTTCTATATAGAAATATGAAAATAATCATTTTACCATATTTTACGTTTTTCTGTTTGGAAATATGAAAATATATTTTTCTCTCATATATTGCATTTTCTTAATGGAAATATGAACAAATGCTACTTTTACATAAAGAAATTTTATTTAAGAAATTTTAAAAAGTCTTCATTATTGTAATATATTTCGTTTTTCTACATAGAAACATGATAATAATTTAGTTTTACCTTATATTTTGTGTATTTCCATACAGGAATATGAAAATAGGCTTTTTGCCACATTTTATGTCTTTCTGTATGCAAATATGACATAACGGTTTTCTCTCATATTTTGCATTTTTCTTGATGGAAATATGAAAATATGATACTTTTACATAAAATTTGTCATTTTTTATTTTAGAAATTTTTTAAAAAATCTTGATTTTTGTCAGATATTTTTTCTCCATAGAAACATGAAAATAATCTTCCTTTACCATTTATTTTTGTATTTTTATGTAGAAATATAAAAATAAGCTTTTTAACACATTTTACGTATTTCTGAATGAAAATATGAAGATAAGCTATTTTCTCTCATATTTTGCACTTTTTTCATGGAAATAATAAAATGTGCTACTTTCACATAAAATTTGTCATTTTTCATTATGGAAATATTTTTAAAAATCTTCATTTTTATCAGATGTTTTTTTTTTACATAGAAACATGAACATAAAGTACCATTACTTTACATTTTGTGTATTTCCATATAGAAATATAAATAAGCTTTTTTACCACATTTTACGTTTTTTTTCTTTGGAAATATGAAAATAAGTTTTTCTCACATATTTTGCATTTTTCTTTATGGAAATATGAAAATATGCTACTTTTACATAAATTTTAGTAATTTAGAATAGATCTTCAATTTTCTCAGATATTTTATTTTTATTCATAGAAATATGAAAAAAGCTTTTTTACATTTTACACATTTCTGTATGTAAATATGAAAATAAGCAATTTTCTCTCTTATTTTGCATTTTTTATTGAAATATGAAAATATGCTACTTTTAAACTTTGTCATTTTTTATTTTAGATCTTTCAAAACATCATCATTGTTGCCAGATATTTTTTCTACATTCAAACATGAAAATATGCTACCTTTACACTTTTTTTGTGTACTTCCATAGAAGAACAGGAAAATAAGCATTTTTACCACATTTTACGTATTTCTGCATGGAAATATGAAATTAAGATTTTTTCGATTATATTTTGCATTTTTTTTGTGGAAATACAAACATATGCTGCTTTTACATAAAATTTGTCTTTTTTTATTTTAGAAATTTAAAGAGAACTACATTTTTGTCAGATATTTTGAGAATAAGCTACCTTTACCTTATATTTTGTGTATTTCTATATAGAAATATGAAAATAATATTTTTTAACACATTTACTTATTTCTGTACGGAAATATGAAAATAAGATTTTTTCTCTCATATTTTGCATTTTTCTTTCTGGAAATATGAATATCTGGTACTTTTACAAAAACTTTGTTAATTTTTATATTCGAAATTTTATTAAAAATCTTCATTTTTGTCAGATATTTTGTTTTTCTACATAGAAACATGAAAATAGGCTACCTTCACATTATTTTTGGTGTATTCCCGGAGAGGAATATGAACATAAGCATTTTTACCATATGTTAGGGTTTTCTGCATGGAACTATGAAAATAAGATTTTTTTTCTCTCATATTTTGCATTTTCCTTTGTGGAAATATGAAAATATACTACTTTTACATAAACTTTGTGATTTTTATTTTCGTAATTTAAAAACTCTTCATTTTTGTCAGATATTTTACTGTTCTACATAGAAACATGAAAGTAAGCTACATTTACGTATTTTGCGTATTTCCATATTGAAATATAAAAAGTAAGCTTTTTTGACCACATTTTACGTATTTCTGTATGGAAATATTAAAATAAGCATTTTTCTCTCATATTTTGCATTTTCTTTATGGAAATATGAAAATATGCTACCTTTACATAACATTTGTCATATTTTATATTAGAAATGTTTTAAAAAACTTAGTTTTTGTCAGATATTTTGATTATTTATAGAAACATGAGAATAAGTTATCTTTTTCTGTATTTCTGTATAGAAATATGGAAATAAGCTTTTTCAATACATTTTACTTATTTCTGTGTGGAAATATGAGAAAAAAATCCTTTTTCTCTCATATTTTGCATTTTTTTAATGGAAATATGAAAATATGCTACTTTTACATAAAATTTGTCATTTTTTATATTAGAAATTATATAAAAAAAACTTTTATATGAAACATTTTTGTCAGATATTTTATTTTTTTCTACATAGAAATATAAAACCTAGCTACCTTTACCCTATATTTTGAGAATTTCTATGTAGAAATATGAAAATAAGCTTTTCTACCACATTAAATTATTTCTGTATGGAAATATGAAAATATGCTTTTTTATCTCATATTTTGCATTTTTCTTTATGGAAATATGAAAATATTCTTCTTTTACATAAAATTTGTCATTTGTTCTTTGAGAATTTTTTTTTTAAATTCGTTTTTTCAGATAATTTGACTTTCTGCATACCAGCATGAAAATAAACTACCTTTACCTTATATTTTGTGTATTTCCATATAGAAATATGAAAATAAGCTTTTCTACCGCATTTTACGGATTTCTGTATGGAGAAAAGAAAATAAGCATTTTTCATAATTATTTAGTATTTTTCTTTATGGAAATATGGAAATATGCTGCTTTTACATAAAATTTATCATATTTTATTCTAGAAATTTTTTTAAAAGTTTTTATCTGATATTTTGTTTTTCTACAGAGAAACATGAAATTAAGCTACCTATACTTTATATTTTGTGTATTTCCATAGAGGAATAAGAATTAAAGCTTTTTTACCACATGTTACGTATTTCAGTATGGGATTATGAAAATAAGAATTTTTCTCTAATGTTTTGCATTTTCCGTTTTGGAAATATGAAAATCTGCTACTTTTACATAACATTTGTCATTTTTCATTTTTTCATTTAACAAAAACTTACTTATTGACAGATATTTTGAATTTCTTCATAGAAACATGATAATAATTTACCTTTCCCTTATATTTTGTGTATTTCCATATAGAAATATAAAAATAAGCTTTTTTAACACGTTTTATTTTTTCTGTATGCAAATATGAAAAGAAGCTTTTTTCGCTCATATTTTGCATTTTTTATTGAAATATGAAAATATGCTAATTTTACATAAAAATTGTTATGTCTGATATTAGAAATTTTTAAAAATCTTCGTTGAAACATGAAAACAAGCTACCTTTCACTTCTATTTTTGTGTATTTCCCTATAGAAATATAAAAATAAGCTTTTTTACCATATTTTACGTATTTCTGTATGGAAATATGAAAATAAGATGTCTTCTCCCATATTTTGCATTTTACATTATGGAAATATGAAAGTATGCTACATTTACATATAATTCGTCATTTTTTTTTTTTATTTTAGAAATTTAAAAGAAATCTTCATTATTTCAAATATTTTGTTTTTCTACATAGAAACATGAAAATAAGCTACCTATACGTTATATTTTGTGTATTTCCATATGGAAATATGAAACTAAGCTTTCTTACCACATTTTACGTACTTAAGTATGGAAATATGAAGATGAGATTTTCTCTCATATTTTGCGTTTTTGTTTATGGAAATAGGAAAATTTGCATAAATCTTGTCATTTCATATTTTAGAAATTTAAAAAGAAATTCATTTTTGTCAGACATTCTATTTTTCTACCTATAAACAAAACAATAAGCTACCTTTAACTTATATTTTATTATTCCATATAGGAATATGAAAATAAGCTTTTTTACCACATTTTACGTAAGTCAGTATGAAAATATAAAAATAAACTTTTTCTCCCATGTCTTGCATTTTTCTTTATGGAAATATGAAAATATGCTACATTTACATAAAATTTACCATTTTGTATTTTAGAAAAATGTTTTAAATTTTTGTCAGATATTTTGTTTTTCTACTTACAAACATGAAAATAAGCTACCTTTACCTGATATTTGTGTATTTCCATGTAGAAAATGAAAATAAGCTTTTGAACACATTTTATGTTTCTGTATGGAATTATGAAAATAAGCTTTGTTCTCTCATAGTTTTAATTTTTCTTTATTGAAATATGAAAATATGCTACTTTTACTTTTACATAAAATTTTCAGTTTCATTTTTTATTTTAGAAATTTAATCTAATCTTCATTTTGTCAGATATCTTGTTTTTCTACAAAGAAACATGGAAATAAGCTACCTTTACATTATATTTTGTGTATTACCCTCTAGAAATATGAAAATAAGCCTTCTTACCACATTTTAAGTATTTCTGTATGGAAATATGAAAACAGGCAATTTTCTCTCATATTTCGCATTTTACTTTATGGATATATGAAAATATGCTACTTTTACATGAAATTTGATATTTTGTATTTTAGAAAATTTTAAAGCATTCTTCATTTTCGTCAGATATTTTGTTTTTTTACATCGAAACATGAAAATAAGCAAACTTTGCCTCATATTTTGTGTATTTATCGAGAAATTGGAAAATATGCTTTTTTTATCACATTTTAAGTATTTCTGTTTGGAAATATGAAAATAAGCTTTTTTCTCTCATATTTTGCATTTTTTATAGAAATTTGAAAAACATCTTCGTTTGTGTTACATATTTTGTTTACTACTTACAAACATGAAAATAATCTGCCTTAAACTTATATTTTTTGTACTTTCATATAGAAATACGAAAATAAGCTTTCTAATCACATTTTACGTATTCATGTATGAAAATATGAAAATATGCTATTTTCTCTCACATTTTGCATTTTTTTCATGCAAATATGAGCATATGCTAGTTTTCATATATTTGATATTTTTTCATATAGAAGTTTTAAAACAAACTACATTTTTTCAGATATTTTGTTTTTCTACATAAAAAAGTGAAAAAAGCTACCTTTTCTTTATATTTTGTGCATTTTCATATAGAAATATGAAAATAGTCTTTTTTACGAAAATAAGCTTTTTTTCTCATATTTTGCATTTATTTTATGAAAATATGAAAATGTGCTACTTTTATATAAATTTGTCATTTTTTATTTCAGAAATTTTTAAAACATCTTCATTTCTGTCAGATATTTAGTTATTCTACATAAAAAATGAAAAATAATCTACCTTTACCTTATATTTTGTGTATTTCCATATAGAAATATGAAAATAAGCTCTTTTTTAACACATTTTACCTATGCAACTATGAAACTTAGCTTATTTAACACATTTTACGTTTTTCGGTGTGGAAATATGAACATAAGCATTTTACTTTTCATATTTTTCATTTTCCTTTATGAAAATATGAAAATATGCTACATTTACATAAAAATTGTCAGTTTTCATTTTAGAAGTTTAAAAAAAAATCTTCCTTTTCGTCAGATATTTTTTCTACATCGACACATAAAAATAAGATACCTTTACCTTATCTTTTGCGTATTTCTAGATAGAAAAATGAAAATAAGCTTTTTTAGCACATTTTAAGTATTTCTGTATGGAAATCTGAAAACAAGCTTTTTTCTCACATATATTGCATTTTGCTTTATAGAAATACGAAAATATGCTACTTTTACATAAAATTTGTCATTTTTTTTAAATTTAGAAATTTAAAATGTCTACATTTTTGTCATATATTTTTTTTACATACAAACATGAAAGTAAGAAACATTTTCATTATATTTTGTGTAATTCCATAATGAAATATGCAAATAAAGCTTTTTTTCCGTATTTCTGTATGCAAATGTGAAAATAAGCATTTTTTCTCTAATATTTTGCATTTTTCTTTATGGAAATATGAAAATCTTCTACTTTTACATAAAACTTGCCATATTTTAATTTAGAATTTTTTTAAAAATCTTGATTTTTTCACATATTTTGTTTTTCTACATAGAAACATGAATATAACTACATTTACCTTATATTTTGTGTATTTCCATATAGAAATATGAAAATAAGCTTTTTACCGCATTTGACTTATTTATGTATGGAAATATAAAAATAATCTTTTTTCTCTCAAATTTTGCATTTTTCGTTATGGAAATATGAAAATATGCTAATTTACATAACATTTGCCATTTTTTATTTTAGAAATTTTTAATAAATCTTCATTTTTGTCAGATATTTTTTGGCTACATAAAAACATGAAAATAAGCAACCTCTTCGTTATATTTTGTATATCAACATATAGAAATATGAACATAATCTTTCTTACCACATTTGTCATTATTTTATTTTAGAAATTTAAAAAACATCTTCATATTTTCTTTTGTGTATTTCCAGAAATATGAAAGTATGCTTTCTTACCACATTGTTGGTATTTCTGTATGAGAATCTGAAAATAACTTTTTTTCTCTGATATTCTGCATTTTTCTTCATGGAAATATGATAATATGCTACTTTAACTTTATTTATCATTTTTCAAGTTAGAAATTATTAAAGAAATCTTCTTTTTTGTCAGATATTTTGTTTTTTTCCTTATATTTTGTGTATTTCCATATAGAAATATGAAAATATGAATCTTTACCACATTTTACGTATTTCTGTATAAAAATATGAAAATAAGCATTTTTCTCGCACATTTTGAATTTTAATTTATGGAAATATTAAAATTTGCTACTTTCACATAAAATTTCTCATTTTTTTTTAGAAATTTAAAAAAAACTTCATTTTTGTCAGATATTTGTTTTTATACATAGAAACATGAAAATAGGCTATATTTACCTTATATTTTATGTATTTCCATAAAGAAATATGAAATGAAGGTTTTCTACCACTTTTGATTATTTCTGTATGGAAATATGAAAATAAGTTTTTCTCTCATATTTTGCATTTTGCTTTATGAAAATATGAAAATATGAAAATCTGCTACTTTTACATTAAATTTGTCATTTTTTATTTTAGAAATTTAAACAACTTCATTTAATAAGATATTTTGTTTTTCTACATAGAAACATGAATATAGATTTACCTTATATTTTGTGTATTTGTGTATTTCCACATAGAAATATGAAAATATACTTTTTACCACATTTTATGTGTTTGTGTTTGGAAATATGAAAATAAGCATTTTTCTCTCAAAATTTGAATTTTCCTTTATGGAAATATGAAAATATGCTACTTTTACATAAAATTTGTCATTTGTTATTTTAGAAATTTAAGAAAAACCTTCATTTTTGTCAGATATTTTGTTTTCTACATAGAAACATGAACATAAGCTACCTTTACGTTATATATTGTGTATTTCCATATAGAAATATGAAAATAATATTTCTTACCACATTTTAAGTATTTCTGTATGGAAATAAGAAAATAAGCTTTTTTTCTGTCACATTTTGCATTTTGCTTTATGGAAATATGAAAATATGCTATTTTTACATAAAAGATTTCATTTTTGTCAGATATTATGTTTTATGTCACAGAAACATGAATATAAGCTGCATTTAACTTATATTTACAGTATTTCCATATAGAAATGTGAAAACAAGAATTTCTACCACATTTTACGTATTTCTGTATGGAAATATGAAAATAAGCATTTTTCTCTCATATTTTGCATTTTTCTTTATGAGCATATGCAAATATGCTACTTGTACATAAAATTTGTCATTTTTTATTTAAGAAATGTAAAGAACATCTTCAGTATATAAACATGACAATCAGCTATCTTTACCTTATATTGTGTTTTTCCATATAGAAATATGAAAATAATTTTTCTTAGCACATTTTACGTATTTCTGTATGGAAATATGAAAATAAGCTTTTTTTCTCTCATATTTTGCATTTTACATTGTGAAAATATGAGAATATGCTACTTTTACATAGATTTTTGTCATTTTTTATTTTAGAAATTTAAAAAGAATCATCATTTTTGTCAGATATATTGTTTTTCTGCATAGAATCATGACAATAGGCTACCTTTATGTTTTATTTTGTGTATTTCCAAATAGAAATCTTAAAATAAGCTTTTTTCCCACATTTTACGGATTTCTGTATGGAAATATGAAAATAGTCTTTTTTCTCTCATATTTGCATTTTTTCTTGATGGAAGTATGAAAATATGTTACTTTTACATAAAATTTGGCATTTTTTATTTTGGTAATAAAATGTTCATTTTTGTCAGATATTTTGTTTATATACATAGAAACATGACGATAGGCGACCTTTACGTTATATTTTGTGTTTTTCCATATAAGTATGTGAAAATAAGCTTTCCTAACACATTCTAAGTGTCTCTATATGGAAATAAGAAAATAAGTTTTTTCTCTCATATTTTGCATTTTTATATGAAATATGATAATATGCTACTTTTACATAAAATTGTCATTTTCTATTTTAAAAATTTAAAAAAACACTTCATTTTTGTCAGGAAATTGGTTTTCCTGCATAGAAACATGAAAATAAGCTAACTTTACATTATATTTTGTGTATTTTCATATAGATATGTGAAAATATGCTTTTTAACACATTTTACGTATTTCTGTATGGAAATATGAAAATGAGCTTTTTTTCTCTCATATTTTGCATTTTCCTCGTGAAAATATGCTAATATGCGACTTTTATATAATATTTCTCATTTACTTTTTAGAAATTTAAAAAGATTCTACATGTTTCCTAGTTATTATGTTTTTCTACATAGAAACATGAAAATAAGCTAACTTTACATTATATTTTGTGTATTTCTATATAGAAATATGAAAATAAGCTTTTTTAAAACATTTTACGTATTTCTGTATGGAACTATGAAAATAAGCTTTTTTTCTCTCATATATTGCATTTGTTCTTTATGGAAATATGATCATATGCTAGTTTTACATAAAATTTGTCATTTTTTATAGTTTGAAATTTAAACAAAATCTCCATTTTTGTCAGGTATTTTGTTTTTCTGCATAGATATATGAAAGTAAGCGATCTTTACTTTATAATTTGTGTATTTCCATATAGCAATCTGAAAATAAGATTTTTTACCACATTTTACATATTTCTGTATGAACATATGAAAATAAGCTTTTTTATTCTCATATTTTGCATTTTGATTTAAGTATATTTGAAAATAGTCAACGTTTACATAAAATATGTCATTTATTGTTTTAGAAATATTTTAAAAGCTTTCATTTTTATCAGATATTTTTTTCTCCATAGAAACATGAAAATAAGCAACCTTTACCTTATATTTTGTGTATTTCCATCTAGAAATATGATGATATGATCTTTTACCACATTTTATGTTTTTCTGTATGGAAATATGAAAATAAGTTTTTTCTAACATATTTTGCATTTTATTTTATGGAAAAAAGAATATATGATTCTGTTACATAACATTTGTCATTTTTTATTTTAGAAATTTAATAAAAATTTTCATTTTTGTCAGATATTTTGTTTTTCTACAGAGAAATATGAAAATAAGCTACATTTATATTATATTTTCTGTATTTCCATATAGAAATAAAAAATTATATTTTTTACCACAGTTTACGTATTTCTGTATGGAAATATGAAAATAAGTTTTTACTCTCATATTTTGCATTTTACTTTAAGGTAATATGAAAATATGCTACTTATATATATGTGTTGATATTTCGGTTTTCTACAGAGAATCATGAAATTAAGCTACCTTTACCTTATATTTTGTGTATTTCCATATAGAAATATGAACATAGGATTTTTTTACCACATTGTTCGTATTTCTGTATAGAAATATGCAAAGAAGCTTTTTACTCTCATGTTTTGCATTTTTCTTGATGGACATATGAAAATATGCTACTTTTACATAAAATTTGTCATTTTTTATTTTACAAATTGAAAGAATATCTTCCTTTTTGTCAGATATTTTGTTTTTCTACATAGAAACATGAAAATAAGCTACATTTATCTTATATTTTGTGTATTTTTTATAGAAATATGAAAATAAGCTTATCTACTACATATAAGTATTTTTTTAAGTAAATATGAAAATAAGCTGTTTTCTTTCATGTTTTGCATTTTCCTTATGGAAATATGAAGATATGCTACTTTCACATAAAGTTTGAAATCTTTTATTTTAGAGATTATAAAAAAGTCTTCATTTTTTTCCGATATTTTGTATTTCTACATAGAAACATGTAAATAAGCTACCTTTACCTTATATTTTGTGCATTTCCATATAGAAATATGAAAATAGCCTTTTCTACCACTTTTAAGTATTTCTGTAAGGAAATATGAAAATAAGATTTTTTTTCTCTCATATTTTGCATTTTGCATTAAGCAAATATAAAAATATGCTGCTTTTACATAAAATTTGTTATTTTTTATTTTAGAAATTAAATAAAACTTTCATTTTTGTCAAATATTTTTTTCTACATAGATACATGAAAATAAGCTACTTTTCCTTATATTTTCTGTATTCCCATATAGAAATATGAAAATAATCTTTTTTAACACGTTTTACGTAACTCTGTATGGAAATATTAAAATAATCTTTTTTCTCTCATATTTTGCATTTTGCTTTATGGAAAAATGAAAATGTGATTCTTTTCAATAAAAGTTGTTATTTTTTATTTTCGAAATTTAAAAAAAACTTCATTTTTGTCAGATATATTGTTTTTTTACATAGAAACATGAAAATAAGCTACCTTTAATTTTATTTTGTGTATTTCCATATAGAAATATAAAAATAAGATTTTTTACCACATTTAACGTATTTCTGTATGGAAATATGAAAATAAGCTTTTTTCTCTCATATTTTGCAATTTAGTTTATGAAAAAATAGAAATATGCTACTTTTGCATAAAGATTTTCATTTTTTATTTTTGAAATAAAACAAAAACTTCATTCTTGTCAGACATTTGTTTTTCTACAGAGAAACACGAAAATAAGCTACCTTTATCTTATATTTTGTGTATTTTCATATAGAAATATGAAAATAAGAATTTTTACCACATTTTACGTATTTCTGTATGTAAATATGAAAATAAGCTTTTTTTTCTCTCATATTTTGCATCTTAGTTGATGGAAGTATGAAAATATGCTACTTTTGCATCAGCTTTGTCATTTTTTATTTTTGAGATTTTAAACAAATCTTCATTTTCGTCAGATATTTTGTTTTTCTAAATAGTGACATGAAAATAAGCTAACTTTACCTTATATTTTGTGTATTTCCATCTAGAAAATTAAAATAAGCATTTCTAGCACATTTTAAATATTTCAGTATGGAAAAATGAAAAAGTTTTTTCTTCTCTCATCTTTTGCATTTTACTTTATGGAAATATGGAAATCTGCTACTTTTTACATAAAAAATGTCATTTTTTATTTTGGAAATGATTAAAAAAACTTCATTTTTGTCAGATATTTTGCTTTTCTACATAGAAATATGAAAATAAACTACCTTTACTTTATATTTTGTGTATTTCCATATAGAAATATGAAAATAAGATTTGTTACCACATTTTATTTATTTCTCTATGGAGATATGAATATAAATCTTTTTCTCTCATATTTTACATTTTACTTTATGGGAATATGAAAATATGCTACTTTTACATGAAATCTTTCCTTTTTTATTTTAGAAACTTAAAACAAATCTTCATTTTTGTCAGATATTTTGTTTTCCGAAATAGAAATATGAAAATAAGCTACCTTTACCTTATATTTTGTGTGTTTCCATATAGAAATATAAAAATAATCTTTTCTACCACATTTAAGTATTTCAGTATGGAAATATAAAAATAAGCTTTTTCTGTCATATTTTGCATTTTACTTTATGGAAATATGAACATATGCTACTTTTATAAATAATCTTTCATTTTCTATTTTAGAAATTTTTAAAAAACTTCATGTTTGTCAGATATTTTGTTTTTCTACATAGAAACTTGACAATAAGCTATATTTGCTTTATATTTTGTGAATTTCCATACAGAAATATGAAAGTAAGCTCTCATATTTTGCATTTTTCTTTATGGATATATCAAAACATGCAACTATTAGAGACAATATGTCATTTTTTTTTTTTAGAAATATAAAAAGAACTTCATTTTTCAGATATATGAAAATAAGCTACCTTTATTTTATATTTTGTGTGTTTCCATATAGAAATATGAAAATAAGTTTTTTTACCACTGCTTACATTTTTCTGTATGAACATATGAAAATAAGACTTTTTCTCTCATATTTTGCATTTTGCTTTATGGAAATATGAAAATATCCAACTTTTACATAAAATGTGTCATTTATTATTTTAGAAATTTTTTAAAAAAATTATTTTTGTCATTTATTTTTTTCTCCATAGAATAATGAAAATAAGCAACCTATACCTTATATTTTGTGTATTTCCATATAGAAATAAGAAGGTAAGATCTTTTACCACATTTTACGTATTTCTGTATGGAAATATGAAAATAACATTTTCTCTCATATTTTGCATCTTATTTTAAAGAAATATGAAAATATGCTACTTTGACATAAACTCTGTCTTTTTTTATTTTAGAAATTAAAACAAATATTCATTTTATTTTTCAGATATTTCGATTTTCTACATAGAAACATGAAAAGAAGCTACCTTTAACTTATATTTTGTGTATTTCCATATAAAAATATCAAAATAGAATTTTTTCCACATTTTCCGTATTTCTGTATAGAAATATGCAAATAAGCATTTTTCTCTCATATTTTGCGTTTTTTATGATAGAAATATGGAAATATGCTAATTTTACATACGATTTGTCATTTTTTATTTCAGAAATTTAAACAAAAATCTTCATTTTTGTCATATATTTTGTTTTTCTACATAGAAACATGTAAATAAGCCACCTTCATCTTATATTTTGTGTATTTTATATAGAAATATGAAAATACGCTTTCCTGCCACATATAAGTATTTCTGTATGGAAATATGAAAATAAGCTTTTTTCTCTCATATTTTGCATTTTAGTTTATGGAAATATAAAACTATGCTACTTTTACATAAAGTTTTTCAATTTTTATTTTAGAAAAAAACTTTATTCTAGTCATATATTGTGTTTTTCTACATAAAAACATGAAAATAAACTACCTTTAACATATATATTGTGTATTTCCATATAGAAATATGAAAGTAAGATTTTTTTACCACATTTTACGTATTTTTGTATGGAAATATGAAAATAAGATGTTTTCTCTCTTATTTGACTTTTTTTTTAAGGAAATATGAAAATATGCTACATTTACATAAATTTAACAAAAAATGATCATTTTTGTCAGATATTTTGTTTTTCTACATAGAAACCTGTGTATTTCCATCTAGAAATATGAAAATAATTTTTTTACCACATTTTCGTATTTCTTTATTTCTGTTTTGAAATGTGAAAATAAGCTTTTCTCTCGCATATTTTGCATTTTACTTCATGGAAATATGAAAATATGCTACCTTTATTTTGATTTTTATAGTTTGATTTTGATTTTTATAGTTTGATTTTGATTTTTATTGTTTAATTTGATTTTTATTGTTTAATTTTAACAAAAGTGTTCATTTCTATCAGATATCTTGTTTTTCTACATAGAAACATGAAAATAAGCTACCTTTACATTATATTTTTGGTATTTCCATATAGAAGTATGAGCATAAGCTTTTCTACCACATTTAAGTATTTCTATATGGAAATATGAAAATAAGCTTTTTTCTCTCATATTTTGCATTTTATATTGTGGAAATATGAAAATATGCTACTTTTACATACAATCAGTCTTTTCTTATTTTGGAGATTTTTAAAAAATCTTCAATTTTGTCAGATATTTTGTTTTCCTACATAGAAATATGAAAATAAGCTACCTTTAACTTATAGTATGTGTATTTCTATATAAACATATGAACATAACCGTTTTTACTACATTTTCCATAGTTCTGTATGAAAATATGAAAATAAGCTTTTTTCTGTCATAGTTTGCATTTTACATTCTGGAAATATGAAAATATGCTACTTTTACATAAAATTTGTCACTTTTTATTTTAGAAATTTTAAAATGCATAAGCTTTTCTACCACATTTAAGTATTTCTATTTGGAAATATGAAAATTAGCTTATTTATCTCATATTTTGCATTTTACTTCATGGAAATAAGAACATATGCTACTTTTTCATAAAAATTGTCATTTTTTAGTTTAGAAATTTAAAGAAAATTTTTATTTTTGTCAGATATTATGTTTTTCTGCATAGAAACATGAAAATAAGCTACCTTTACCTTATATTTTGTGTATTTCCATGTAGAAATATGAAAATAAACCTTTCTACCATATTTAAGTATTTCTGTATGGAAATATGAAAATAAGTGTTTTTCTCTTTTGCTTTATGGAAATATGAAAATATGCTATTTTACTTAACATTTCTCATTTTTTAATTTATACATTTAAAAAAAGCTTAATTTATATCAGGCATTTTGTTTTCCTGCATAGAAATATGAAAATAAGCTACCTTTACCTTATATTTTGTGTATTCCCATATAGAAATATGAAAATAAGATTTTTTTACATTTTCCATATTTCTGTATGGAAATATGAAAATAAGCTTTTTTTTTTTCATATTTTGCATTTTACATTGTGCAAATATGAAAATATGCTACTTTTACATAAAATTTGTCATTTTTTTTTTTTAGAAATTTTAAAATAATCTTCATTTTTGTCAGATATTTTGTTTTTCTACATAGAATCATAAATATGAGCTAAATTTACCTTATATTTTGTGTATTTCCATCTAGAAAAATGAAAATAATCATTTCTACCGCGTATTTCTGTATGGAAATATGAAAATATGCTTTTTTTCTCGATGATTTTGCTTTGTACTTAATGGAAATATGCACATGTGCTATTTTTACATAAAATTTCTTCCTATTTTTAAATTTACAAATTTTTAAAATATCTTCATTTTTGTCAGATATTTTGTTTTTTTACATCGAAATATGAAAATAAGCTACGTTTACCTTATATTTTGTGTATTTCCATCTAGAAAAATTTAAATAATCATTTCTAGCACATTTTAATTATTTCTGTATGGAAATATGAATATAAGTATTTTTTCACTCATATTTTGCATTTTGCTTTCCGGAAATATGAAAATATTCTACTTTTACATAAAATCTTACATAACATCTGTCATTTTTTATTTTAGAAATTAAAAAACACTTAATTTTTGTCTGATATTTTCGTTTTCAACACAGAAATATTAAAATAATCTACCTTTACCTTATATTATGTGTATTTCCATATAGAAATATGAATATAATCTTTTCTGCCACATTTAAGATATTCTGGAAGGAAATATGAAAAAAAAAAGCTTTTTTTCTCTCATATTTTGCTTTATGGAAATATGAAAATACGCTACTGTTACATAAAATTTGTCAATTTTATTTTAGAAATTTTAAAATCACTTCATTTTTTTCAGATATTTTGAATTTCTACATAGAAACATGAGAATAAGCTACCTTTACCTTTATTTTGTTTTTCCATATAGAAATATGAAAATAATTTTTTTTACCACCTTTTACGTATTTCTGTATAGAAATATGTAACAAATGCTTTTTACATCTCATATTTTGCATTTTTCTTTATGGATATATGAAGATATGCTACTTTTACATAAAATTTGTCATATGTTATTTTAGAAATTTAAAAAACTCTTTTATTTGTCAGATGTGTTGTTTTTCTACATAGAAATATGAGAACAAGTTACCTTTAACTTATATTATGTGTATTTCTATATAACAATATGAAAATGAGCTTTTTTTACTTCATTTTACGTATTTCTGTATGGAAATGTCTTCATTTTTTCAGTTATTTTGTTTTTCTACATAGAAATATGAAAATAAGCTACATTTACCTTATATTATATGTATTACTATATAGAAATATGAAAATAAGCTTTTTTTACAACATTTTCCATATTTCTGTATGGAAATATGAAAATAATATTTTTCTCTTATATTTCGCATTTTACTGTATGTAAATATCAAAATGAGCAACTTTTACATAAAATATGTCATTTTTTATTTTAGAAATTTTAAAATGATCTTCATTTTTGTCACATATTTTGGAACATGAAAATAAGCATCCTTTTCGCTATATATTGTGTATTTCCATATAAAATATGAGAATAAGCTTTGTTTTAACACATTTTACGTATATCTGTATGTAAATACGAAAATAAGAATTTTTTCTCTCATATTTTGGATTTTACTACATGGTTATCTGATAATATGCTACTTTTACATAAAATTTGCCATTTTTTATTTTCGAAATTTAAAATAAATTTTATTTTCGAAGTTTAAAATAAATATTGATTTTTTCATATATTTTGTTTGTCTACATAGAAACATGAAAATAACCTACCTTTATCTCATGTTTGTATTTCCATATAGAAATATGAAAATTACGTTTTTTACAACATTTTACGTAATTCTGTATGGAAATATGAAAATAAGTTTTTTTCTCTCATATTTTGCATTTTTCTTTATGGAAATATGAAAATATGCTACTTTTACATAAAATTTGTTATTTTTTATTTTCAAAATTTGAAAGGACTTTTGACAGATATTTTGTTTTTCTACAGAGTAACATGGAAATAAGCTACCTTTACATTATATTTGTGTATTTCCATGTGGAAATATGAAAATAAGCTTCCTTACCACATTTTACGTATTTCTGTATGGACATGGGAAAATAAGCATTTTTCTCTGATAATTTACATTTTTCTTTATGGAAATATGAAAATCTGCTACTTTTAAATAACATTTCTCATTTTTTATTTTAGAAATTTAAAAAATAATCTTCATTTCTGTCAGATATTTTGTTTTTCTACACAGAAAGATAAAAATACGCCACCTTTACCTAATATTTTGTGTATTTCCATTTAGAAATATGAAAATAAAATTTTTTACCACATTTTACGTATTTCTGTATGTAAATATGAAAATATGCTTTTTTTTCGCTTTCTTATTTAGCATTTTTATTTATGGAAATATGAAAATATGCTACCTCTTCATAAAATTTGCCATTTTTTGTTTTAGAAATTTTAAGAAAATCTTCATTGTCGTCTACATAGAAACATGAAAATAAGCTACCATTCATTTATATTTTGTGTATCTCCATATACAAATATGAAAATCAGATTTTTTACCACATTTAGGTATTTCTGTATGCAAATATGAAGATCATTTTTTCTGTCATATTTTGCATTTTCTTCATGGAAATATGAAAATATATTTTTACATAAATTTGTTATTTTCTGTTTCAATATAAAATATGAAAATAAGCTTTTTTACCAAATTTTACGTATTTCTGTATGGAAATATGAAAATAAGGTTTTTCTATCAGAGTTAGCATTTGCCTTTATGGAAATATGAATATATGCTACTTTTACATAAAATCTTCATTTTTTCTTTCAGAATTTTTTTAAAAAATTCATTTTTTTTTCAGATAATTTGGTATTCTACATAGAAATATGAAAATAAGCTACCTATACCTTATATTTTCTGTATTTCCATATAGAAATATAAAAATCAGCTTTTTTACCACAATTTACGTATTTCTGTATGGTAATATTAAAATAAGCATTTTTCGATCATATTTTGTATTTTTCTTTGTGGAAATATGAAAATATGGTACTTTTACATAAACTTTTGTTTTTCTACATAGAAACATGAAAATAAGCTACATTTACCTTAAATTTTTTGTATTTTTATATAGAAATATGAAAATAAGATTTTTAACACTTTTTATGTAGTTCTGTATGGAAATATGAAATGAGGTTTTTTCACTCATATTTTGCATTTTTCTTCATGGAAATATGAAAATTTGCTACTTTTATATAAAATTTGTCATTATTTTTGTCATATATTTTGATTTTCTACATAGAAACATGAAAATAAGCTATATTTACCTTATATCTTGTTTATTTCCATGTAGAAATATGAAAATAATCTTTTTTACCACATGTTACATATTTCTGTATGGAAATATGAAAATAAGCTTTTTTTTATCTCAAAGTTTGCATTTTTCATTATGGAAATATGAATATATGCTACTTTTACAAAAGTTTGTCATTTTTTATTTTCAAAATTACAAGAAATCTTCATTTTTGTAAGATCTTTTGTTTTTCTAAATAGAAACATAAAAAAAAAGTTTGTATTCCCATATAGAAATATGAAAATAAGCTATTTTACCACATTTTACGTCTTTCTGTATGGAAATAAGGAAATATGAAAATAAATTTTATTTCTGTCATATTTTGCATTTTCTTTATGGAAATATGAATATATGTTTCTTTTACATCAACTTTGTCATTGTTTCATTTCGAAATTTGAAAGAAACTTCATTTTAGACAGATATTTTGTTTTTCTACAAAGAAACATGGAGAAAAGCTAACTTTACCTTATATTTTGTGTATTTCCATACGGAAATTTGAAAATTAGCTTTTCTACCACATATTATGTATTTCTGTATGAAATATAAAAATAAGCCTTTCTTCTTTCATATAAGGCATTTTCTTTATGGAAATATAAAAATGTGCTACTTTTACATAGAATTTGTTATAATTTATATTAGAATTTTTTTTAAAGCCTTTATTTTTGTCATATATTTTTGGAAATATAAAAAAATCATAATTTTTTCTGATATATTGTTTCTCTACATAAAAACATGAAAATAAGTTAACTCATATTTTGTGTATTTTCATGTAGAAATATGAAAATTAGCTTTTTAACCACATTGGACGTATGTCTGTATTGAAATATGAAAATAAGCTTTTTTTCTCTCATATTTTGCATTTTCTTTATGGAAATATGAAAATATGCTACTTATACAAAACAAAGTGAGAGAATTGGAAAATGAATGCCGGAAACCACATCCTAAACAGAGAACAAGGGATGAGCCTCTTACCCTGTTAAATAGACGTGCGTGGAGTGTGAACCGGGCGATATATAGATCTATCTACTCCAACTGAAAAAAAAAACAAAGTGAGAAGATTGGAAAAGAAAATGCCAAAAAACACATCCTAAACAGGGAACAAGGGATGAGACTCAAAACCTGTACAATAGACGTCGGTGGAGTGTGAACCGGGCGATAGATACATGTCTATACTCCAATTTAAAAAAAAACAAAGTGAGAAAATTGGAAAAGAGAAAGCCGGAAACCACATCCTAAACAGGGAACTAGTGATGTGCCTCTTAACCTGTTCAATAGACGTGGGTGGAGTGTGAACCGGGTGATAGATGGATCTATCTACTCGAATTGAAAATAAAAAGTGAGAAGTTTGGAAACGAGAAAGCCGGAAACCACATATTAACAGGGAACAAGGGATGAGCCTCTTAATCTGTTCAATAGATGTAGGTGGAGTGTGAACCGGGCAATAGAAAGATCTACCTACTCCAATTGAAAAAAAAAAACAAAGTGAGAAGATTGGAAAAGAGAAAGCCGCAAACCACATCCTAAACAGGGAACAAGGGATGAGCCTCTTAACCTGTTCAATAGACGTGTGTAGAGTGTGAACCTGGCGATAGATAGATCTATCTACTACAATTGAAAAAAAAAGTGTAAAGATTGGAAAAGAGAAAGCCGGTAACCACATCCTGAACAGGGAACAAGGAATGAGCCTCTGAACCTGTTCAATAGACGTCTGTGGCGTTTGAACCGGGCGATAGATAGATCTACCTACTCCAACTAAAAAAAAAAACAAATGAGAAGATTGGAAAAGAGAAAGCCCGAATGCACATATTAAACAGGGAACAAAGGATGAGCCTCTTAACCTGTTCAATAGACGAGGGTGGATTGTGAAACGGGCGATAGATAGATCTGTCTACTCCAATTGAAAAAAAAAGAAATTGAGAAAATTGGAAAAGAGAAACCCGGAAACCACATCCTAAACAGGGAACAAAGGATGAGCTTCTTAACCTGTTCAATAGACATGGATTGAGTGTGAACCTGTAGATAGATAGATCTACCTACTCCAATTGAAAAAAAAAACAAAGTGAGAAAATTGGAAAGGAGAAAGCCGGAAACCACATCCTAAACAGGGAACAAGGGATGAGTCTCTTAACCTGTAAAACAAACGTGGGTGTAGTGTGAACCGGGCGATAGATAGAACTATGTACTCCAATTGAAAAAGCGAAGTGAGAATATTAGAAAAGAGAAAGCCGGAAACCACATCCTAAACAGCGAACAGGGGATGAGCCTCTCAACCTGTTCAATAGACGTGGGTTGTGTGTGAACCGGGCAATAGAGATCTATCTACTACAATTGAAAAAAATACAAAGTGAGAAGATTGGAAAAGAAAATGCCAAAAAACACATTCTAAACAGGGAAGAAGGGATGAGACTCAAAACCTGTACAATAGACGTCGGTGGAGTGTGAACCGGGCGATAGATACATGTCTATACTCCAATTAAAAAAAAAACAAAGTGAGAAAATTGGAAAAGAGAAGGCCGGAATCCACATCCTAAACAGGGAACAAGGTATGAGCCTCTTAACCTGTTCAATAGATGTGCGTGGAGTGTGAACCGTGCGATAGATAGATCTATCTACTACAATTGAAAAAAAAACAAAGTGAGAAGATTGGAAAACAGAAAGCCGGAAACCACATCCTAAACAGGGACCAAGGGATGAGCCTCTTAACCTGTTCAATAGACGTGGGTGGAGTGTGAACCGGGCGATAGATACATGTCTATACTCCAATTAAAAAAAAACAAAGTGAGAAAATTGGAAAAGAGAAAGCCGGAAACCACATACTAAACACGGAACAAGGGATGAGCCTCTTAACCTGTTCAATAAACGGGCGTGGAGTGTGAACTGTGCGATAGATAGATCAATCTACTCCTAACTGAAAAAAAAAACAGAGAAGATTGGAAAAGAGAAGGCCGGAAACCACATCCTAAACTGGGAACAAGAGATGAGCATCTTAACCTTTTCAATAGACGTGGGTGGAATGTGAAGCGGGCGATAAATAGATCTACCTACTCCAATTGAAAAAAAAAAACAAAGTTACAAGATTGGAATAGAGAAAGCCGGAAACCACATCCTAAACTGGGAACATGCGATGAGCCTCTTAACCTGTTCAATAAACGTGGATGGAGTGTGAACCGGGCGATAGATAGATCTACCTGCTCCAATTGAAACAAAAACAAAGTTTAAACTTTGGAAAAGAGAAAGACGGAAACCACATCCTAAACAGGGAACAAAAGATGAGCCTCTTAACCTGTTCAATAGACGTGGATGGATTGTGAACCTGGCGATAGATAGATCTATCTACTCCAATTGAAAAAAAAAACAAAGTCAGAAGATTGGAAAAGAGAAAGCCGGATTTTAACGTATGTTTGGATGGAAATAGGAAAATAAGCATTTTTCTCTCATTTTTTGTCATTTTTCTTTATGAAAATATGGAAATATGCTACTTTTACATAAAATTTGATATTTTTTATTTTAGAAATTTAAAAAATTCTTCACTTTTGTCAGATATTTTGTTTTTCTACATAGAAACATAAATATAAGCTATCTTTACTTTATATTTTGTGTATTTACATAACGAAATATGAAAATAAGCTTTTCTACTACATTTTACGTATTTCTGTATGGAATTATGAAAATAAGATTTTTTTTCTCTCATATTTTGCTTTTTCCTTTATGGAAATATGTAAATATGCTACTTTTACATAGAATTTGTCATTTTATATTTTAGAAATTTAAAAAACATCATTTTTGTCAGATATTTTGTTTTTCTACAAAGAAACATGAAAATAAGTTACATTTAATATATATTTTGAGTATTTCCATATAGAAATAAAAGCATAACCTTTTCTACCACTTTTTATGTATTTCTGTATCGAAATTTGAAAATAATCTTTTTTCTCTCATATTGTGCCTTTTTTTATAGAAATTTTAAAATATGTTACTTTTACATAAAATTTGTCATTTTCTAATTTGCAAATTTAAAAGAAATCTTCATTTTTGTCAGATATTTTGTCTACATAAAAATAGTAAAATAAGCTACCCTTACCTTATATTTTGTGTGTTTCCATATAGAGATATGAAAATAAGCTTTTTGTATTTCTGTATGGCAATATGAAAATAAGCTTTTTTATCTCATATTTTTCATTTTTTCTCGATTATCTTACCTAATGTTTTCATCATGTTACAATAATTTTTATTAATTTATCTTTCAGATAAATTAATTATCTGAAAGTTTGAAGTTTTCAAATTTTACGTAATACATCTATTTGTATTTTGGAGATATTCAAACTCCCAGAAAATATTGAAGACCCTAAAGGTTTTTTAATATCTTAGTGTTTTCTATTCATTCCAAGTCGTTTCAACATGTTTCACATGTTTCAACATGTTTCATTAATTTATCCTAAGGATGAATTAATTTTCTGAGACTCTGAAAATTTCAAAATATACCTCAAAAAGTATAGCTTTTGAGCGGATTTCGGAAAGTTTTTCAACTTATTTGATAAAGTTTTTAAACTTGTGTACAGTATAGAAACTTCCTAATTTCTTTTAAAATCTAAACTTTTCCTATTGTTACCTAATGTTTTCATCATGTTATAATAATCTTCATTAATTTATCTTTCAGATAAATTAATTTTCTGAAAGTTTGAAATTTTCAAATTTTACGTAATAAATCTATTGCATTTTGGAGGTATTCAAACTCCCAGAAAATATTGAAGACCCTAATTTTTTTTTTAATATCTAAGTGTTTTCTATTCATACACAGGGGTTTCAACATGTTTCACTTATTTTCATTAATTTATCCTAAGGATGAATTATTTTTCTGAGACTCTGAAAATTTCAAAATATAGCTCAAAAGGTATAGATTTTTAGCTGATTTCGCATAATTTTTCAACGTATTTGTAGAAGTTTTTAAACTTCTGTACAGTATCGAATCCTCCAAAAGCTTTTTAAAATCTAAGCGTTACCTATTTTTACTTAAGGTTTTTATCATGTTATAATAATTTTTATTAATTTATCTTTCAGATAAATTAAATTAATTTTCTGAAAGTTTGAAAATTTCAAATTTTACGTACTATTGCATTTTGGAGATATTCAAACTCCCGGAAAATTTTGAAGACCCTAAACATTTTTTAATATCTAAGAGTTTTCTACTCATGCAAAGTGGTTTCATCATGTTTCACTTATTTTCATTAATTTATCCTAAGGATAAATTAATTTTCTAAAACTCCGAAAATTTCAAAATATACCTCAAAATGTATAGCTTTTTAGCTAATTTCGCATTGTTTATCAACGTATTTGTATAACAATATTTTGTAGCGGACCGGAATTAGTTAGTTTTATTAATTAATAACCATAACCGGAAAATTTTCAAATTCCCATTATAGATCATAAGGGAACATACTAAGATAAATTTTCTTTTTCCTCCGAATATGAGCAAAGGAAAACGGAGGTGATTAATTTTATTAACTGATTATTAACTGTAGCTGGAAAATCTTTATCTTTAAAATGAAAGCAGAGATGAAAACTAACATCTGGTATTTCTCTATTATTGTAAACCCGGAAAGAAAAGAAAAAATAGAGAAATGGATTTGTTTTCAATCCACAGAAACAATAGATATCGGTTTTTTCCACCCATCTAAACATAAAGGAAAGATAAATTTATTTGTTATTGTTTCTTGGTAAGGGAAAGGGAAATTTCATTTTTGGGTCCGACTATCTAGCTGGCATGACTCGTGAAAAAAAAATTAAAGATAACAAATATTTTGAGTTAAGTAATTTAGAGAAAAGCTATTTTCACTGACATCAGGGTAAAACTGATAAGGCTTTCTTGACACTTGAAAATATAGGTGACTCAAAGAATGGATATTAAAAACAGATGCGCAGAAATTATTATTTGGGTAACAATGTCAATGGACCCTTGTCAACTTGTTTTGGGCGAAGACAGTTCAAAAAGGTTAATGCCTATTGTTTTAAAAAAAAAATCCCCGAAATTATTTCGTGAGAATGAAAGATTTTTGAGCAAGGAAATTCGGTTAAGTTCAGCCCAGAAAATGGGTATGGGGTGATGACGTCATAAGATCGAGAGAGATTCCATTGGTCCAGTGACCAAGCCCCGAAAGTGGGAGACGACTAACAATTAACATCATGGAAAGAAGACTAATCTCATTGGTTAAACCACAGGCAACAACGAGAAGCAGCTAACCTCAGGATTTTATTGGTTGCAGAGACGAGGGATTAGACACCCAGCGACCGTCGGCCCCACACCATGGCATGGGCATAAATACAGTGTCCCAAGGGACCAAAATCAGTTTAATCGGAGGAGAGTCCGGAGTTCGAGTTGGCCTCGAGTTGGCGTTCAAGTTCAGTTCCAGTTACCGGCCTAAAAATGTAACGACGAAGATAGGAGCCATGTTTATGGGCGCCAACCACAGAGCCTGCCGGCCAGCCAAAATTACAAAAAGAAGAGAAGTGATTGCGCAGTCAAAGTTTTAAGTTGGAGTTGAGGTTGGATCGAAGGAGAGTCCGAAGTCGGCGTGGAGTTGGCCTCGAGTCGGCGTCAAGTTGGATCAGAGGAGAGTTCAAAGTTGGTGCTCAAGTTCAGTTCCAGTTATCGGCCTGAAGATGTAACGACGAAGATAGGCGCCATG
This sequence comes from Ascarosepion bandense, assembly GCA_037127315.1. Lineage (NCBI taxonomy): Eukaryota > Metazoa > Mollusca > Cephalopoda > Sepiida > Sepiidae > Ascarosepion > Ascarosepion bandense. The sequence continues at coordinate 74,045 of JBBBDQ010001787.1, forward strand.
TTGTTGGGCGCCAACTGCAGAGCCTGCCGGCCAACCAGAAAAAAACAGACAAGAGATTTTACAGTTAAAGTTTTGAGTTGCAGAGAGCGACAGAGAAGTTGCAGAATGATGCCGGCTAACCAGAGTTAAAGACAGAAGAGAACTTGCAGACAAAGTTTCGAGTGAAGTTGCAGAGATCGCCTGAAGAGGCCTGATGCCGGCTAACCAGAGCTAAAGACAGAAGAGAATTTACAGACAAAATGAGTAGTTGCAGCTCGAGTGGCAGAGAGTTCGATTTCCCGGTCCAGAAACGTAATGACTAAAGACAGTTCCCAACCGAAGAAGTAAAGAGACAGAGATGATTGCCATGCCGTTGGGTGCCGACCGTAGAGAAGCCTGTCGCCAATCAACCAATCAGCGTTAAGAGACAGGCAAGCAAATACTTATGTTTTTTTTTTTTTCATGATTGATTGTAATAAAGAATTTACATATATTGTAATATATAGTGTAACTTAGAAGTTTATTTCTGATTCATACTTAATGCTCATAGAATTAATGTGAAAATGATAAATTTGTGATTAAAAACAATTTAATTTCCATTAGTTTTTCACATCAGGAAAATTTTTAATTTCTTTTTTGTTAGAATATATCATGATTATAATTTTGTATATAAATTGTTTGGGCATAATTTTTCTGATTTTAATAAAAATAAATGTGTATCTTTTAGTATAACAAATTTCCTAGGAAGACAGTGGTGCAACCTTTCAAATTATCTGAAAATAAAAGAAAGGAAGCTCCTGTTCAGAAATTTCGAACAGGTTAGAAATTTCTCCAAGAAAACTCCAGAAAGGTTCCGAACACATTCTAAAGGTTTGTTTAAATGGATTTTTGCTATATAAACTTTCAATTTTGTTTTAGAAATATTTTTTATTCATACCAGCTTTACCAAAGAAAACAAATTGTATTTTGTAGAAAAACTCTTGTTCATTTTGCATGTCTACATGCTGCATGATTAATGTTAGCAAAATCTTCAATTGGAGTAGATAGATCTATCTATTGCCCGGTTCACACTCCACCCACATCTATTGAACAGGTTAAGAAGCTCATCCCTTGTTCCCTGTTTAGGATGTGGTTTCCGGTTTTCTCTTTTCCAATCTTTTCACTATTACGTAGCCCCCTGCACATCAGTGGTGTTACCGCCTTGCTCGGGGTGATACGATTAAAAAAAAAAAAAAAAAAAAGAGAATTTTCAGACAAGTCTGAAATTTCTAACTGCAAGAGAATAACCCAGCACTTCGGCAATTTCCGTAACATTCCGGAAAACAAGCAACAAGTTGACTAAACTTATATAACGAACTTAGACTTCTATTCGAAGAAGCGAGCTGCGGCCAGCCAGATTCCTTGTTATTGCTTAGGAGAATAATTCGATTTACCTAAGAAACGTCCGTTCCGCTACCAGTTGATAGAAGCAGGGATGGGAAATGATTCAAGATTCGTTTTCGCATAGATTTTTAACGTATTTGTTAAAGTTTTTTAAAAATCTGTAAAGGTATCGAAACCTTCAAACATTTCTTAAAATCTTAACGTTGCCGATTGTTATCTAACATTTTCATCATGTTATAATAATTTTTATTAATTTATCTGAAAGATAAATTAATTTTCTGAGAGTTTGAATATTTCATTTTTATGTAATAAAATTTTGGAAATATACAAACACCCGAAAAGTATTGAAGACACTAAATTTTTTTTAATATCTAAATGTTTTCTATTCATACCAAGTGGTTACAACATGTTTCACATATTTTCATTAATTTGGACTCAGAATGAATTGATTTTCTGAGCCTCTGAAAATTTCAAAATATACCTCAAAATCAAAAGCTATAGCTTTTTAGTTGATTTCGCATAGGTTTTCAATGTATTTGTAAAAGTTTTTAAACTACTGTAAGGTATCTAAACCTCCAAACATTATTTAAAATCTAAGCGTTTACTATTGTTACCTAAGGTTTTCATCATGTTATAATAATTTTTATTTCATGATCTGAATGATAAATTACTTTTCTGAAAGTTTTCATATTTCAAATTCTACGTTACAATTCTATTGCATTTTGGAGATTTGATTATCTCCCGGAAAATATTGAAGAATCTAATTTTTTTTACTATCTAAGTGTTTGCTATTCATACCAAGTGGTTTCATCATGTTTCATTTGTTTTCATTAATTTATCTTACGGATGAATTTATTTTCTAAGACTCTGAATATGTCAATATATACATCAAAATATATAGCATTTGACTTGGTTTCGCCCAGTTTTTCAACGTATTTGTAAAAGTTTTTAAACTTCTGTAAATTATCGAAACCTCCAAACATTTCTTAAAATCTAAGCGTTTCTTATTGTTACCTAAGTTTTTCATCATGCTATATTCATTTTTATTAATTTATCTGAAAGATAAATTAGTTTTCTAAAGTTTGAAATTTTCAGATTTTACGTAATAATTCTATTGCATCTTGCAGATATTTAAACTCCCGGAAAATATTGAAGATCGTAAAGAAATTTGTAATACCTAAGTGTTTTTTAATCATACCAAGTGTTTTCAACATGTTTCATATATTTTCATTAATTTATCCTAAAGATGAATTAATTTTCTGAGACATGGAATATTTCAAAATATACCTCAGAAAGTATAGCTTTTTAGTTGATTTTTTGCATAGTTTTACAACGTATTTGTAAATGTTTTTAAAATTCTGTAATATATCAAAACCTCAAAAATTTTTTAAAAATCTAAGCCTTTCCTATTGTTACCTAATGTTTTCATCCTGTTATAATAATTTTTATTAATTTATCTGACAGATAAATTAATTTTCTGAAAGTTTGAAATTTTCAAAATTTCCTTAATAAATTTATTGCATTTTGGAGATATTCAAACTCCCAGAAAATATTGAAGATCCTAAACATTTTTTACTATCTAAGTGTATTCTATTCATACCATGTGGTTTCATCATGTTTCACATATTTTCATTAATTTATCCTAAGCATGAATTAATTTTCTGAGCCTCTGAATATTTCAAAATATACCTCAAAAGGTATCGCTTTTTAGTTTATTTCCCATAGTTTTTCAACGTATTTGTAAAGGTTTTGAAACTTCTGTAAAGTATCGAAACCTCTGAAATTTTTTTAAAGTCTAAGCGTTTCCTATTGTTACCTAATGTTTTCCTCATGTTATAATAATTTTTATTAATTTATCTCAAAGTTAAATTAATTTTCTGAAAGTTTGAATATTTCAAATTCTACGTTACAATTCTATTGCATTTTGGAGATATTCAAACTCCCGGAAAATATTGAAGACACTAAATTTTTTTTACTATCTAAGTGTTTGCTATTCATACCAGGTGGTTTCATCATGTTTCATTTATTTTCATTAATTTATCTTACGGATGAATTTATTTTCTTAGAATCTGAATATTTCAATATATACATCAAAATATATAACATTTGACTTGGTTTCGCCCAGTTTTTCAACGTATTTGTAAAAGTTTTTAAACGTCTGTAAATTATTGTAACCTCCAAACATTTCTTAAAATCTAAGCGTTTTTAATTTTTAATTTTTAAAATAAAAATGTTTTCTTGACGCTTTAATTTTAGCTTTAATTGAAAGCCAAGAGATTAAATTTACTCATTACAGTAAGCAAAATACCCTGGTTTAGTTCAAACTGAAATTATTTTGATTGGAATCACAAATTTAACTGCTGAAAAAAGCTTCTTTTTTTTTTAAATATACAGTCATTATTGACTAATCAACACATTATATAAACAGTAGCTAAATTTCTGTTTTAAAAATCTTGCCAAAAAGAATATACCTCCTTGACACGTTATTTAAGTCGATTTTTATCATTGAAAGTTACCTTTATCTGAATTCAAACAAGTATTAAGTGCTTACTGTCGGGGAATTTATGAAATAAATCACTCTTTAATGACGGTAGCTCTCTTGTCAGCCGTTATCTAGGCGACAAGTTATGTGTTGACAAGTAGCAGGTGTGAATGACGTTTGGATGGCGACCGAAAGTGACAAAAAATTCATGTAGATTAAAACGTGACATTTGGAAATTAAAATTTTTTTGTTGTTTTTTAACTAAATAGTACAATTAAAAATTTAACAATATTTTCAGCAATGTTCAAACATTTTTTAAAATAATTAAAAATTGCTTTGATCTTTCCTCTTAATAAAAATATAATTATTTATCTGACAGATAAATTAATTTTTTGAAAGTCTGAAATCTTCAAATTTAACATAATATTTTCAGCAAGTATAATATTTTATAGAATTTTAGTTTAGATTTATAGCCAGACTATGCTTTCTGAATAAATAAAAATATGCTTTCTGCATAAATAAAAATATGCTTTCTGAATAAATAAAAAATTAAATTTCTTTTAAAAGAAAGAATTAAATTAAAATAACCGAACTAAGTTATATTATGTTATTTATTAATATTTTTCTGAAATATTAAATATTTTTATGTTTAATATGATATTACATATTTATCTTAAATTATTTATTAATATGCTTCTGAAAAATTAAAAAAATTAAATTTCTTTTAGAATAATTTTAATTTAATCAAAAAAGAATGAAATTAGAATCAAAGTGTAGTTTGTGTCGTTTTCGATGTAAGGGGTAATTCATCCAAACACTTATTAACTTCTAAAAACAATACGACTTCTACGGAATCTTGTTATGACCCCTATGGAACACCGTGCTTAATAAAAATTTCCAAAATTTATTTTTTTTTAATTATTTTAATTATAAAATGGGTGAATGATTTTTATTAAACTTTTCAATTTTCGATAGGCAATATGATAATCAATTCCTAAGTAAAAAAGAAATTCAACAACTTTTTTATAAAAGGTTTTTAAAATATTTTAACACTTTTATGACTTATTGTAATAAAAAATAAAAAAAAAATTATTTCAAAATTTCAAAAGAAAAATAATAATTTCAAAAATAATTTCATTCATTTTTGAATGAGTACTGAAAGTTTCATTCAAATCTGACTATTGTTTTGATTTTTGCGAGAATTTTTAATCTCTTTGTTACCGGGAAAAAATGGATTGTGTCATCATTACGTAACCCATTTTAAAACAGTCGTAAATTTTTTTTACCCGCTAACTCAAATAAAAACAACATTTTCTATCAAAATTTCGAAGATGTTAATTTTTAATTCTTTTAAAAAATGTTCAAACATTTTTTTAAATAATTAAAAATTGCTTTGATCTTTCCTCTTAATAAAAATATAATTACTTATCTGACAGATAAATTAATTTTTTGAAAGTCTGAAATCTTCAAATTTTACGTAATAAATCTATTGCATTTTCGAGATATTCAACCTCCCGGAAAATATTGAAGATCCTAAACATGTTTTAAAATCTAAGTGTTTTCTATTCATACCAAGTGATTTCAACATGCTTCACTCATTTTCATTAATTTATCCTAAGGATGAATTAATTTTCTGAGACTGAAAATTTCAAAATATACCTCAAAAAGTGTAGCTTTTTAGATTATTTCGCAGAGTTTTTCAACGGGTTTGTAAAGATTTTTAACCTTCTGTAAAGTATCGAAACCTCCAAAAATGTTTTTTTCAAATCTAAGCGCTTCCTATTGTTACTCAATGTTTTCATCATATTATAATAATTTTTATTAATTTATCTTTCAGATAAATTAATTTTCTGAAACTTTGAAATTTTACGTAATAAATCTATTGCATTTTCGAGATATTCAAACTCCCGGAAAATATTGAAGACCCTAAAAATTGTTTAATACCTAAGTGTTTTCTATTCATACCAAGTAGTTTCAACATGTTTCACTTATTTTCATTAATTTATCCTAAGGATGAATTAATTTTCTGAGAGTGAATATTTCAAAGTATACCTAAAATTGTATAGCTTTTTAGTTGATTTCGCATAGTTTTTCAACATATTTGTTAAAGTTTTTAAACTTCTGTAAATTATCGAAACCTCCAAAAATGTTTTAATATCTAAGCGTTTCATTTTGTTACCTAATGTTTTCATCATGTTATAATAATTTTTATTAATATATCTGAAAGATATATTAATTATCTGAAAGTTTGAAATTTTCAAATTTTACGTTATAAATATATTGCATTTTGGAAATATTCAAACTTCCGTAAAATATTGAAGACCCTAACAATTTTTTCATATGTAAGTGTTTTCTATTCATTCCAAGTGGTTTCATCATGTTTCACTTAGTCTCATTAGTTTATCCTACGGATGAATTTTTTCTGTGACTCTGAATATTTCCAAATATACAACAAAATGTATAGCATTTTACTTGGTTTTTGTTTGTTGATGTTCAAACTTCCGTAAAATATCGAAGACCCCTAAATTTTTAAAAAATCTCGTGTTTTCCATTGATACCAAGCTTTTTCATCATTTTTTAATAATTTTCATGAATTTCTTTTCAGGTTAAATTAATTTTGTTAACGTTTGAAAATTTCAAAATGTACGTTATAAACTATAGCTTTTGGTTGATGTTATACTTTCGTAAAATATCGATGATCCCGAAAATCTTTAAAAATCTAAGGTTTTCTCATTGAACCAAGTCCTTTAATCATGTTTTAATAATATCTATTAATTTATTTTAAGGATAAGTTAATTTTTTGAAAGTTTGAATATTTTAAAATTTACGTTAAAAACTATAGCTGTTTGTTAATATTTAAACTTCCGTAAAATCTCGAAGGCCCCTTTAATGTTTTTTAAATCTAAATGTTTTCCATTGATACGAAGTGTTTTCATCGTGTTTTTAGAATTTTCATTAATTTATCTTAAGTATAAATAAATTTTCTGAGACTGTGAATATGTTAAAATTTACGTTAAAAACTATAGCTTTTGTTGATTTCGGTGTTGTTTTTCAACGTATTTATAAAAGTTTTTCAACTTCCGTAAAGTATCGAAAACTCCTGATATTTTTTAAAATTCTAAGTGTTTTCTATTGATACTCCTGTGGAATCCGGGAATGGGAACCGCTCAAAAAGTAAAGGAACAACGAACAGAATTTGAGACTGAAAAATAAGTATATTAAACGTAAAGAATACAAACTTAAACGCAGGTTAATAATAAAGGAATACAGTTAGTATGACAGATATATGCAATGTCTCTGATGTGAAGCCGTAGTAGAATTAGTATGTTCATGTCGGAAGCTGACGGGTGCTGACTGATTGAAGCTTAGAGCTACTATGAAATGACTGACGCTGTATCTCTCTTTATCGTTCGATGTCTGTCGGTATCGCTCGGATCTGACGATGTCTCGCGTATCTCTCAATGTCTGTCGTCTTGCTTCTATGCAACATCTCCTCCTTCGCTTCTTTTTGGTGGGAGTCAATATTTTTTTTGTTTGTGGTCTATGGTTAGCGCTTCCGTAATTTGTTTTTCCTGTTTGTTCTTCTGATTTCCTTGGATACTTTAGTCTTTGAATCTTAAAATATTCCTGCGTCGACTCTTCGTTTTCTGAAGGTGACGAGCTAGGCTCCTCTGCTCTTTTTTCTCTATTTGATTTATATGTCTCCTGTGGGTGAATTTTTCTCCTTGTATTGTATACATAACATTCCCCACTCTGTTTATTATCGTTCCTGGTTCCCAGTATGCCATATTATTTCTGAACATTCTGAAATAAATCCGTTCGCCTGGTTTGAAGGATCTTTTCGGTACTATCGGTGTATACCGGTTTTTATTTTTGCTGGGCAATAACTTGTCAAAAACCGACCGTATTTTGCAAGTAAATATCACTTCAGCTGGCGAAAGACCAGAGGGTGTGTTTCCGTTCAGAGTGATTCTGAAAACTTGTGCTACAAATGCAGATCATCACACACACATACCTACATACATATTCGTGCCTAAATGCAAGTCATGAGGAAGTCAGAAAATTTAATCAGTTGCGGGCTAGACTTTGAATGGACAAGTCATGATATTTCTATGCTGAAGCTCCGACAGCTTATGAATGAAAAGAGGAGGACCATTTTTATAATGACATAACTCAACCAATTCATCTTAGCAACTTCGGATAAAAAATCATAAGTGTATATATTTTTATTCGTTAAATTAAGAAAAAGAATAATAGACCGAATTGTTCATCAATGAAGAAAGATATTGACGCAGAGAAGATAACGTTCAGTGGAGAAACCAAAGTGAAGAAATTTGCAGAGACGTTTGCATGCAGAGAATATAACATCCGGTTGAAGAAAGAAAGTGAAGAAAATTGCAGAAAATACAACATTCAGTTGAAAAAAGAAAGTGAAGAAAATTGTAGAGAATATAACATTCGGAGAAAGGAAAAGAAAGAGAGAAAAGAAAGAAAGAGAAAAGAGAATATATATAAAGATAAGTTATTATACTTTTGACCCCGTGTTAGAGTTAAATACATACATCCACCAATATTGAATCCGAGTCTAAGTAAAGAAGAAAGAAGAAAGAAAGAAAAGAAAAGAACGAAATGAAAAAAGAAAGACACAAAAGAAAGAAAGAAAAAAGTGAATATATATAAAAATAAGTTATTATTCTTTTGGCCCCATGTTAGAGTTAAATACATACATAAAACAATATTATGTTATTGCAAACATCAATCCACATGTTCAATAATACTGTATATGCCCTCTCCCATTTTGATTATGTGTTAATCTTCTGCATTCGTATTAATTAGTCGGAATTTGTTATTTCGGCAAGTTTGGTATCCCAACATGTTTTGAGGTCATTGGACATTCTTACTCAGACTTATTGTTTTTTCTATTTCAATGTTTTCTTCATGTATTAAAATTTTATACCAAAAACCATTTTGCCTTATTGTTCATCCTTGGATTGTTGGTCAGTGCATGTGTTTATAAAGAAACGATCCGAGAGAGATTATATTTCGATTATACTGATCGAATAATAATCTTATCTGTTTACTTTTATTTTTTTATTGTCCATTCGACACGATCTAAGAGGGATAACTCGTATCCGTCCATAGATGTAAAGAATGTAACTATCCCTGAATCGGCGTATAATCGCGTTAGTGATTATAGACGAGAAAGGCATATGACACTTGTAAGAACTGTTGTATAGCTCTTTTCGTTGGTACATCCTCTGCTTTTCTCAATGTTTACTTAAGAGTGTCCACAAACATTTCGGCTTGACCGTTAGACTGTAGATGGTATGGTGCTATTTTAATATGTTTGACTTGATAAGTCTCGCAGAATTCTTGAAAGCCGCTCGAGGTGAATTGAGTACCATTAACAGTTGCAAGGCAATTTACTACGCCAAATCTTGCAAATAATTCAATTGTAAACAATTTATGGTATTTTCCGTCGTAGGGTTTTTGTATCTGAATACTTCTGGCCACTTGCTAAAACTATCTACCGATTACAGAGATGGGGTATAATACTGCTAAATTATAACTTCAGCATGAAGTTACATACCATCGAATAAATTTGGCTACGCTGATGGTCTGTCCAAGTTAATTCCTAAGATGAACGAACCATTAGAAGACGCAGTAATTGCCTCACTGAAATTAGAAGAAGAGCTGAAATGTACTGTGTGTAATAGGGCATCTCAAATAAAAATATGCCTAAGCCGAAAAATGTCACAGAGTTGCAAAGCTTTATTGGTCTAGCGAACTATTACGGTGAATTCATTGAAAACATTCACAAATTGAGGGCTCCTCTCAATGAAATATTGAAAAAAGATAACCATTGGAATTGGACGGAAGATTGTCAGAAAGCCTTTAAGAAGATTATAAAGAAATTAACGTCTGATCTAGCACTGATGCATTTTGATCCTAAACGGGAAATCATCATTGCTAGTGACGCAAGCTCACACGGAGTGAGACCTTGTATAATACACAAGATGCAGGATAGCACAAGGAAACCTATAGCTCACGCATCTAGATCGTTGTTACCGGCAGAGAGGAATTATTCGCAAATAGAGAAAGAAGCATTAGGCATAATACTTGCCATAACTCGCTTCCACAGATACATATATGGAAGAGAATTTACTCTTCAAATTGACCATAAACCTTTGCTCACAATATTCGGATCGAAAAAAGGACTACCAGTTGACATAGCCAAAGACTTCTGAGGTGGGGAACAATATCATTGAATTACAATTTCAAACTAGTGTTCATACCGTCGAAGAAAATTGGTCATGCGGACGGTTTATCTAGATTGGTACCTGCGAAATGTGAACCTCTGGAAGACTGTAATATCGGCTTTGAGAGCCGAAGACGAAATTAGTAAAGTGCTAAGCAATACAGTAAGGGAATTACCAGTGATATTGTTAGAAATCAGAAGAGAAGATGAAATGGATAAAGAGAAAAAAAGAGAAAAAAGAAAGAAAACTAGCGGATAGCTTTTGAATTTGTGATGAGGTATTACTTTAAAACCAGACCAGCAGAATATCATACTGCTACCAAAGAGCCGACTGGGACTCGTTCAGGGACTTCCTCTGCGACGTCCCCTGGAACAACGTCTTTGATCTTCCTGTCGAAGACTGTGCCTCCGAAGTCTCCTCTTGGGTTAAGGCTGGCATCGATGCTTTTATCCCTGCCAGAAAATTCCAACTAAAACCTAATTCGTCCCCCTGGTTCTCACCCGCTTGCTCGGCCGCTATTGCCCACCGGAACCATTTCTTCCGGCTCTATCGAAGCTGCTCATCGAACCAAAACAGGCGCCTTTTCACCTCAGCACGGAACAAGTGTAAAAAAGTACTGAACGAAGCCAAGAGGGCGTTTGCTACCAGAATTAGGCAACGCATAGCATCCTCTAAGTTTGGCTCCAAAGATTACTGGCGTCTCTGCAAAAGCGTGCTCAGCAGGAACAAGACTTCAATACCCCCACTAATCAATGAATTTGAAGTTCTCACCTCCCCAGCCGACAAGGCTGAGTGCTTTGCCCGTAAATTCTCAACCAATTCGACACTGGACTCGTTAGGAATACCTACACCAGACTTCCCACCCAGAACTAAGGCTCAACTAAATAACGTCCTCATCTCGCCCTCGCTGGTCGCCAAGATAATTGCGCAACTTGACCCACACAAAGCGAGCGGCGGTGACGGAATCCCAGTCATAGTACTGAAGAAATGTGCCCCAGAACTCTCCTCTGTCCTCTCTAAACTCTATAACCTCTGCCTATCTGCTTCCTGCTTTCCTGCCTGTTGGAAGTCCTCCTGCGTAGTACCTATATTTAAGAATTCTGGCGAACCCTCAGACCCCGCCAATTACCGTCCTATTAGTCTCCTTCCAATCTTTGGCAAAGTTTTCGAAGCCATTATCAACGCCGAGGTGATTCAGCACCTTATGACCAACGGGCTTCTCTCTGACAAACAGTATGGGTTTCGCTTCACCAGGTCTACTGCTGATATGCTAACGACCATTACCGAGTACATATACCAGGCACTCGACAAGAATGGTGAAGCCCGAACCGTTGCCTTGGATATCTCCAAAGCATTCGACAGGGTCTGGCATGCTGGCCTCTTGTGCAAACTGCGGGGCTATGGGATAACTGGACATCTGTCTGACCTCATCCAGTCCTTCCTCTCTAACCGCACATTAAAGGTGGTATTAAATGGGCATGCCTCCCAAAACTACCAGACGAACGCGGGCGTCCCTCAAGGTTCTATCCTAGGTCCCACGCTATTTCTGATCTACATTAATGATCTCCCCGACACCATTAGATCCCAAGTTGGCATGTATGCCGACGACACAACAATCTACTCCCGCATCGATCAGAAACCAGGTCTGGACGACAAAGTGAACCTCGCTGCCGCACTGGAAAGGGACCTCCAATCCGTAGTGACCTGGGGTAGGAAATGGTTGGTAAATTTCAATGCCTCCAAAACAAAGCTGTTATCAACTAACCACCATAGACTATCGCATCTACCTCCCATTAGCATGGGACAGGCTAGCCTCCCAGAGAGTAAAATACTACGCCTCCTTGGCCTTACACTCTCGGCGGACCTCAAATGGAATGACTATATTGAATCCATTGCCAAATCTGCTGCTATGAAAGTCGGCTCTCTGTGCAGGGCCCGGAAATTTTTCCCACCTGAAACTATTCTGCACATATACAAATCTACCATCCGCCCGTGTATTGAATATTGCTGCCATATCTGGTCGGGTGCCCCTGCTGCTCTCCTTGGGCTTCTTGACAAAATACAAAGGAGGATCTGTAACGTGGTTGATACTAACTTGGCAGACCGGCTGCAGCCGCTCTCACACCGGCGTGATGTAGCTTCCCTGTGCCTCTTCTACAAGTACTTTCATGGCTTCTGCTCCGATGAGCTTAGATCACTGGTGCCGCCCAAGCACGAATTTACACGAGATACTAGATTAGCAACTAGGTCCCACCCTTTTACAGTTAAACAAATAAGATGTAACCGTAAATTCTACTCCAACAGCTTCTTTTCTCGCGCTTCCCGCCTGTGGAACTCCCTTCCACAAGTCTGCTTTCCCGACAGTTACAATCTCCAGGTGTTTAAATGTAGGGTCAATAGACACCTCCTATCACACTAACTCCCAACTATTCTCACAACACTCTCATCTACCCAACCCTCATTCTCGGTATCCTCACCCGCCTATCACCCACCCTCTGTTATGTCCTATATTTAACCAGCCTTTCTCCTCTCTACGTAGCCCCCTGCACAGTAGTGGCAGTGACATGCCTTGCTCGGGGTGAAACGCTTATAAAAAAAAAAAAAAAAAAAAAAAAAAAGAGTGGTCATACTAAAATCGTTACAAAGACCAATTCTGAAGGACTTTCATCTAAGACATCCAGGGAAAAACTGTATGAAAGCAATAATGAAAAGTTTCGTGTTCTGGCCTAATATGAATGACAAAATTACGCAGATGGTGGGAAAATGTAGAGGCTGCGCTGCAGCAGCAAAGGCACCACCAATAATACAAAAACAATAGTCTAAGGTAGACAAACCGTGGTCTATGCGGACAATGCAGAAACCATTGATGGATGCTACTAGCTTAAAATGTCGACCTTAGACAAAACGGTGAAATTTCGCTATCTCAAATATTCTTCCTAGCACCTCTTTCTCTATCTCAGAGGAATTCTTCTCAGCCGGAAGTAGTGCTCTGGAAGCATGAGCAATTGGCTTTACTTGACCATCTGGCATTTTGTGTAAGATGCATGCTCCTACTCCATACGCACTTGCCTCGCAAACTACTATGATCTCTAAATTCGGGTTGTAGTGGGTTAAAAATAATTCCGATGTTAACACTTTCTTTATCTTTTCAAATGTTTTCTGGTATTCATTAATCCACTTCCAGGGTTTTCCTTTGTTCAATAAATCATTTAATGGTGCCCGTAGATCATACATCTTAATTATGTATATTTGGTAATAATTTGCTAATCCCAAAAACCTTTGTAATGTGGTAAATATCATTCGAAGCCGGCATGTCTTTTATAGCCGCTGCTCGCTCTGGGTTTGGCCTTCTACAATTCTTATCGATGATCTGCCCCAGATATTTCACTTTCTTCATAAAAATCTCACATTTGCTTTCCTTGAGTTTAAATCCATATTCCTGTATTCTTGAAACTACTGCATGTACATGTTCCACGTGTTCTGCTATACTTGTACTTCTCATGAGGATGTCGTCCAGATATGCTACGGCAAAATTTAGACCATCCAACATCGAATCAATTACCTGCTGGAAAATGGCGGACACGACCTTGATCCCAAAAGGTAGTCTGTTAAATTTATACAGACCCTGATATGTGTTTATACAAAAAAGTTTTGATGTTTCCTTTTCTACCAGTATATGCAGATATGTATCGCTGAGGTCTATCTTCGAAAATATTATGCCTCCGTTTTAATATTTCTTCTGGAAGGGGATAATTATAATCTTTGAATGCCACGTTAAACCCGTCGAAAAATCAGAACAAACACAATTTCTTTAGACTTTTTTCACGTATACCGTCGGTATTGCCCATTCGCTATACTCAACTTTTTTAAGTACACCGGTTTTCTCTAATCTCTCTTATTCTTTACTTATCTGCTCAATTGAGGCAAACGGCACATTTCTTTTCTTTTTGAATACCGCCTGAGCATTTTCTCTTAGCTGGAATTTTGCCTCCATCTTGGTACACGTTCCCAAATCTTTAGAAAAACAATAGGAAATGTTTCCTTAAGTTTCTTTATTAATTTTGGGGCTTCGGTGTTTAAACTGTCTTCCTTGTAACAGAAATAATTTATTGGTAGATCTCATAATTTGAATTCTGTTATCCAATTCGTACCAAGTAAGTTCGTGACAAATAGTTTAGCTTTTTGTGTTTTTTTATTTGACGTGACGTTTGTAACAAATTATTTAATAAATTCTATTTTTTCTACCGTCACTGACCTCGCGATTTCTTTGTCTTCATTAAAGTTGGTTTCCCCAACTTCTTCCACGTATGCAAATTTATGATAGATATATCCGAACCCGTGTCAAGTTGCATTTTTATATTTTTCTTACTTATTTCGACGGTAACAATTTTCTAGTCATTCCATATTTTAACTCGTTGGACTTTAATTTTCTTATTTCATTGTCTTTATTTCTTGACCTGCAATGCATGCTTTTATGTCTCATTCTTTTACACTTCAAACATTTTTATTCCTAAAATCACAATATCTGTACCAGTGTAGTTCACTGCAAGCAAAACATGGCTTCGGGAGGTTTTGTTTATTTTCCTCTGATATTTCACTTTTTGCTTGATAATCCGCAATTTTAAAATTATTTTTGGTAGACTGACTTTTTGTCTTTGTAGCATATTTTCCTTATACACGAAACGCCAGACTGTTCTATCTTTTTTTAATCTTTCTTTACGCTAACATATCTTGTGCAGTCTTCTGCCAACTTTTATATCGTAATACTTGGATCGCTTTCCAATTTTGCCAATACTAATTTTCTCAAATCTGCGTCTCTTTTCGATGCCATCCCTTGAACAAACATCAAGCACTTAAAATTGTCTACGCTTAATTCTGCGAGCTTGAATTCTTCACAATGCTTATTCACATTGGCTGCGTACGTTATATAGTCTTGTTCGTCCTCTTTCGTCAGATTTAGACATTCCCACCTTTTTTTTTTACGTGAACCCGAGACTTTGTCGCCAAAATTGTCTTTTGACGAGTGGAAAAAATTCTTTTTATCTTCTCGACGTGAGTTTGATATCGCCGTCGCCAAAATGGTTGTGGCGACTCGTGCTGCGAATCTTCGTCGCCAAGATTTTCTTTTGGCGAGTGGAAAAAAAAATTTTTTTCTACCCCGCGTGAGTTTGATATCTTCGTCGCCAAAGTTGTTCTGGAGCTATTTTCACAGTGGAGGCTATTACTTGTGCTAAAGTTGGTCCTAATAGGTTTGACGTGCAAAACGTTAGGAACTTGATATAATATATATTACGCAGTGTAATCGTGCCAGGTGACAGACTACTTTCGTATTCAACTAACTGTCGACTACTATCGTCCAACATCGACTGAATATTGATTTGTGTAACAAAAATACACAAATTGTGGCACAAGGCCGAAAAGGAGTGGGTAGAATGTGATCTTCAGTATCTATCCTGTACCTCGCTAAACACTATCATGACCTGATCGCTCATTACAATTTGCACATTCACGACAAGAACCCATCCATCATTTCTCAATCCTTCACACACTACAATACTACATATTTACAAGGGACGCATAAAAAACGGGGAAATAAACCCATGACAAGAAAAATGCATACAATAATATGATATATAAATAAAAGATTTAATGACAAATAAAATTATGGGAGAGGGATGAACCCAAAAAACACATTATAATACAACATAATTTTAAAACTAAAATTAAACAATGTTAGTAAGACCCGTCCATCCCACAAAAAAGAGTGGCTGCTGCTAAGTGGCGAAATCAAGACGCGCACTCGCTAAGGGAAGGGGGAGGATAAAATAATTAATGGAATGGGAAAATCAGAGGCTGACCCAGCCGAGATAAAAGAAGGCCAGAAGAAACTGGGGAGGTTGGGAATCTCGACTTGGATCATAAAAAAAAGAGAGAGCCGGGTACAAGCTAGGAACCCATTCATTCACACTAACCAGGTACACAAGAGTCAACTACCTTAACCAGGGCAGGGTTCCAAAGGAATCCACCCCAATGCAACTAGCAGATCTAAAAGAAAAAATCAAGGCTAGTTCCCGTTCACGCAAATCAGGCTCGCCACATGTACCCACCTTTTGCTGAAGGCTGTCGAAATCAAACGTTTCCAATCACTTCTAATCTTCATTTTGAGCTGGTGCTCAAAATATCGGATCAGATCCTGATGTGGAAGACGCTGACCTCACAAGACTTCCTCGTTTCCCGTCGTCCATATCACCATTCGAGCCGTGGCCAGCAGTGACAAAAACACCATACGCTTCATCCCAGAGAACGGAGGCGACACATTATCACAGGCAAATGCACGATCAATGAGTTCAGTATCTGTCGGTATCGCTCGGATCTAACGTTGTCTCTCAGATCTCTCGATGTCTGTCGTCTTGCTTCTATGCAGGAGTATATTCCTATTTACATGATAATAGACTCGTGTAGAGTATATGTATCTTTTTGTTGATTTTTAAAGTTCGTAAAATATCAAAACCACTTTTTTTTTTAAATCTATGTGTTTTCCCTTGATACCAAGTGTTATTACCATGTTTTAGTAATTGTCATTAATTTATCTTTAGGATAAATTAATTTTCTAAGCTTTGAAAATTTCAAAATTTACGTTATAGCTAAAGATTTCAAAGTAGTTTTTAAACGTACTTGTAAAGGTTTTTGAACTTCCCTGAAATATCGAAAACCTATAAAGTTCCTTCTATGTAACCCCTTACAAAACAGTGGCAGTAAATTGCCTTGCTTGGAGCGATATGTTTATAAAAAATGTTTTCGATTGATACCAAGTAGTTTCATCATGTTTTAATAATTTTCAGTAATTTATCTTTAATGTTTTGAAAGTTTGAAAATTTCAAACATTTACGTTAAAAATCATGTTCTTGTTGATTTTGAAACTTCCGTAAAATACCGAAAACCCCTAAAATTTTCTAAAATCTAAGTGTTTTCTATTAATACCCAATGTTTTCATCGTGTTATAATAATTTTCATTAATTTATATTAAGA
Source organism: Ascarosepion bandense (assembly GCA_037127315.1). NCBI lineage: Eukaryota > Metazoa > Mollusca > Cephalopoda > Sepiida > Sepiidae > Ascarosepion > Ascarosepion bandense. The sequence continues at coordinate 91,178 of JBBBDQ010001787.1, forward strand.
ACAAATTAATTTTATAAAAGTTTGAAATTTTCAAAATGTACCTTACCATTTTGTTGATATTTAAACTTCCAGAAAATATGGAAAACCCCTAACATTCTTTTAAAATCTAAATGTTTTCCATTGATACCAAGTGGTTTCATCATATTTTAATGATTTTCATTGATTTATCTTGAGGATGTATTAATTTTCTGAAACTTTGAAAATTTCAAATTTATGTTTAAAACTATAACTTTTTGTTGATTTCGAAGTAGTTTTTCAACGTATTTGGAAAATTTTTTCAACTTCTGTAAAGAATTCAAGACCCCTAAAATGTTTTGAAATCTAAGTGTTTTCCAATGATACCAAGTAATTTCATCATGTTTTAATAATTTTTATTAATTTATGTTAAGGATAAATTAATTTCTGAAAGTTTGAAAGTTTCAAAATTTACGCTAAAATCTATAGCTTTTTGTTGATACTAAACTCCCGTAAAATATCGAAGAATTTAATTTCTTTTTAAATCTAAGTGTTTTCCATTGATACCAAGTGTTCTCGTCATGTTTTAGTAATTTTTATTAACTTATCTTAAGGATAAAATAATTTTCCGGAACTTTGAAAATTTCAAAATTTACGTTAAAACTATAGCTTTTTGTTGTTTTCGGAGTAGTTTTTCAACGTATTTGTAAAAGATTTTAAACTTCCGTAAAGTATCGGAAATCCTTAAAATGTTTTAAATCTAAGTCTTTTCCATTGATATCCAGTGTTTTCAACATGTTTTAATAATTTTCATTAATTTTTCTGAAAGATAAATTAATTTTCTGAAACTGAATATTTCAAACTTTATGTCAAAAAGTATAACTTTTAGTGGTTTAGTATATCTTCTGTGGTTTTCAATATATTACTTCCGTAATATATTGAAAACTACAGAAGCTTTGTAAAATCTAACTGTTTTCCAGTGATACTATGTAATCTCATCATGTTTTAATAAATTTCATTAATTTATCTGAAGCATTTTGTTGATTTCGGAGCAGTTTTTCAATGTTTTTGTAAAGGTTTTTAAACTTCCGTAAATTATCGAAAACTCTAAAGTTTTTTTAAGATCTCGGTGTTTTCCACTCATACCAAGTATTTTCAACATGTTTTAATAATTTTGATTAATTTTTCTTTAGAATAAATTAATTTTCTGAAACTTTGAAAATTTTCAAATTTACGTTAAAACTGTAGTTTTTTTGTTGATTTTTAAACTTCCGTAAAATATCGAAAACCCCTAAAATATTTTTGAAATCTAAGTGTTTTCCATTGATGCCAAGGTTTTAATCATTTTCATTAATTTATCTTCAGAAAAAATTAATTTTTTAAAACTCTGAATATTTCAAAATTTACGTTAAAACTATAGTTTTCCCACTTTTAAATTGAAAAATATCATAAAAGCTATATTTTTATTAGTTTACTCCTTTTGATATTGAAAAATGTCATCTGAAGCTATGTTATTATTAGTTTTCCCATTTTTTAATTGAAAAATGTGTGAAGAGCCTGCATTTTCATTGTTTTTCTCATCTTTTTTAAATATAATGAAAAGCTATATTTTCATAGTTTTTTCATTGTTGAAGTGAAATATTAAAAAGCAATGTAGTTTTCTTACTTTCAATTGAAAAACATTATAAACAGCTATATTTTTATTAGTTTTTTCACTTTTCTGTTGAAGAATATCATAACAAGCTGTTTTAATTATTTTTCACACTTTTCATTAGAAAAATATCATAAAAGCTAATATTTGCATTTGTTTTATCACCTTTCAATTGAAAAGTATCATAAAAAGCCATATTTTCATGAGCTTCCTCACTTTCCAATTGGAAAATATCGTAAAAAGCAATATTTTTAGTTTTCTCACTTTTCTATTAAAAAAATATAAAAAGCTATTTTTTATTAGTTTTCTCACTTTTCAATTGTAAAATATCATAAAATGCTATATTCTCATTATTTTTTCTCATTTTCAGTTAAAAATATCACAGGAATCTATGTTTTCATTAGTTTTCTCTATTTCAATTAGAAAATCTCAAAAAGTTATATTTTTATTAGTTTACTGATTTCTCAATTGAAAAATATCATAAGAATGTATAGTGTTCATACATTCACACCCATACACATATCCACATTGGAACCCATATTTGTAAAATATTATTATGTTTACTCTTTCACTCCTACGCATTTAAAACCACATGCGAGGTTTCATCCGCGAGACACGCTGTGTTAGTAGGTAATCCTGACTGGTCATCCTGTGTTCACGTGCTAAATCATATTTTCCGCACAGCCAGACGCGCCCGTTTAAGCAGGGCACACGTGCTGCTTGCCAGTTAGGACTCAGTTTCCCGAGATAGCGGCCAGCTATCGCAGGGACATGTTTCTTAGTTTTACCTAACTCACACATACACACTCGCACTCAATTGCAATTAGCAATTAGTGGCGCGAACTTATTTTTTACACACATATGCATGTACTCACACATTTCCCAATACAAACTCTAATGGGAACTCAACAACAGTCAGTCAGTTAAGTGCCATCTGTTGGGATAACAAAACTTGTCGAATTATAACGAATTACGATGAATTAAGACGATGCAGAAAATCAACACATAATACAAAAATGGGATAATATACACACAATATTAATGAGCATGTAAGATGTTTGCAATAACATATTGTTGGTGGATGTCTTTTTTTTTTAATCGTATCACCCCGAGCATGTGCAGGGGGCTACGTAATAGTGAAAAGATTGGAAAAGAGAAAACCGGAAACCACATCCTAAACAGGGAACAAGGGATGAGCCTCTTAACCTGTTCAATAGACGTGGGTGGAGTGTGAACCGGGCAATAGATAGATCTATCTACTCCAATTGAAGATTTTGCTAACATTAATCATGCAGCATGTAGACATGCAAAATGAACAAGAGTTTTTCTACAAAATACAATTTGTTTTCTTTGGTAAAGCTGGTATGAATAAAAAATATTTCTAAAACAAAATTGAAAGTTTATGTATGCATTTAATTATAACACGGGGCCAAAAGTATAGTAACTTACCTTTATCTATTCAGTTCTCTTTTTCTTTCTTTCTTTTCTTTCTTTCTCTCTCTCTCTCTCTCTCTCTTCTACATATACTTGGGTTCGAATGCTGCTCGAACTTAGCAAACTTCTCTGCAACTTTCTTCACTTTCGTTTCTTCAACTGAACGTTATATTTTCCGCAACTCTGCGTCGTTATATTTCTTATCTGATGATCGATTCAGTCTATTACAATTGCTTCCTTTCCTCCTGGCGTAGCTGCATTTTATATTCTTAGCATATCCTGCTATCTGTCATCTAAATCTTCTTCTTGTTGATTTAACGAATAAAACACATACTCATATGCTTTTATCCGGAGTTGTTACGACTGACTTGGTTGAGTTACATCATTATAAAAATAAGCCTCCTCATTTCATTGGTCTGTTTGAGCTTCAGCTTTGAAATATTGTGACCTAATCAGTCAAAATCTAACCCGCAACTGACTGGATTCCTGATTTGAATTTTAGGCGCGAATTTCGGCTACTGCTAATTCTTGACCTTTTTGTCTAGACAGTTGTTGCTAGGTGGATATTTGGATCAGTTTAACCTCTGCACTGACTCCCAAACTGATTATATGTTCACATGTGACTATCCTTTGTTGCCTAGTATGGTCTAAGCTTAGTGTATGTGTGTTGATCTACATTCGAAACAGTCATGTGCCTGATCAGTCGTGTGTTGTGTCGAATCATAAATACAAATATTGTAATGGACCTGGAATCCTTTACAAAGCTATGTTTTCATTAGTGAGAAACTTTGCAATTTTTAAATATCAAAAGAGCGTATATTTTCAGTGTTGTTCTCATTTTTTAATTTACAATATAATGAAAACATATATTTTCATTAGTTTTTTTCACTTTTCAAATGAAAAATATAAAAAGGTACGTTTTCATCAGTTTTCTCACTTTTGAATTGAAAAATATAAACGCTATATTTTCATTAAGTTTCTCATTTTCAATTGCAAAATATCATAAAAAGCTATGTTTTATTAGTTTTCTCTATTTCGATTAGAAAATGTAAAAAAAAGCTATATTTTCATTAGTTTACTCATTTTTAAATTTAAAAATATAAAAAATATCATAAAAATATAACTATTTTTAATAATTTTCTCATTTTTCAATTGAAAAATATACTGAAAATCTATATTTTCATTAGTTTTCTCACTCTGCAATTGAAAAATATCATAAAAAGCTATATTTTCTGTAGTTTTCTCACTTTTCAATTGAAAAATATCAAAAATCCATATCATTAGTTTTCTCCTTTTTTAATTTAAAAATTATCCAAAGAGGCTTTTTTTCATTAGTTTCTTTTTTTAATCGAGAAATACCATAAAAAGCTATGTTTACATGAGTTTTCTCACTTTTCTAATAAAAAATATCAAATAAATCAATATTTCCATTAGTTTTCTCACTTTTCAATTTAAAAACATAAGAAACTATTTTTTCATTAGTTTTCTCGCCTTTCAATTGAGAAATAACATAAAAAGCTACATTTTCATTAGTCTTCTTGCTTTTCAATTAAAAACATCATAAGAAGCTACACTGTTTTAGTTTTCTCATTTTTAAATTGAAAAATATAATAAACTACATTGTTAGTAGCTTCCTGAATTTTCAATTAAAAAGTATAAAAGCTATTTAAATTTCTAGCGTTTTATTACTTTAAATTTTCTAAATTACTTGTACAGCTATAACTTAGATTGTATTCCTATTGAAAATTTTGTTCAGTTCTGAATTTCTTGGAAAGTATTTATCAATCAGTTTTAAAAATATCTGTCCTATTTTGTCAAATATTGTTTTGTTTGATAAATTGATAGCCTGTGTTCTATTCCTTTGTGAATGTTCTTGATTATGCTTTTGGGATGGTTAGATTTTGCGTTTATGTAATTTAGTGCTTGCTTTCATATATGGAGAGACATTGCTAGTTTGTAAATTTAATTCTACTTTTTTTATTTCTTTCTATTATTTCAAAATCTAGTTGTTTGAATAATTTGTAAAGTTCTTTCCTTATTTAATCATTTTCTCTTTTGTCACCCCTGTATAATCCATAGTTGTCTATGTAGATTTTTTTTTAATGTATATGCCCATCAATTCTATAACTTCAGCTCCGTCAAATAATCTTTGTGGTACTTCAAGTGCCGTTGTTTGACTTTTTTAATCCACGCTTTACTATTGTGGGAAAGTATTGATTTGCGGCAATGTAGAATTATATCAATATGTTCAGATGCTGTGTTTATGTTCCTTTTAGCAAAATTAAACGCTTCTATCACATCTTTTTCAGAAATTGACTGGTAAAAGTTTTTTATGCCATATTTAATGATCTTATATTTTTGCTTTGTATTTTTTGGAACCAGGAAATGTAATCACTTGTGTTCTTCCACTGGTTAGCTTGAGTGGCTGTTCTTAGTCACAAATATTGTTTTTAATATTTAATAGCTTATTTTATGACAATATTTAACATGGCGTACGGACGAAAAAGAATTAACTAAAGCCATTTTAATTTTTACGGATGAAAACGAGTTAACTAAAACCATCTGATTTTTACGGACAAAAAGAATCAGAGAAAACAATTTTATTTGATTCAGACGAGAAAGGGTTCTTTAACATGATTTTTTTTTTTTGTCAGAAAGAGATTCATTTTTCCAAAATTTGCAAATTGGTTAAAAATAGAAATGAGATAGAATTGCAATATGGTTATTACCCAGTGAAACATATCTGGGCTTTTGGAGGTCAAATGTCAAGCGGCCTTGTTGAAAGAAGTGAGAGACTAACATTGCGTGCGGGCGAAAAGAACTTGAAAAAGAATTTTTATTTTAATAAATTCTCAGGGTGAAACTCGGCGAAATACAACCAAGATAAATAGAAGTCAAATGTCAAAATCAGCTTGTTGAAATAAGTGTAACAGACCAGCATTACGTAGATGAAAAACAATTGAGGAAATTTTTTTTTCATTCTTAAATTCTCGGGTGGAACTCGGTTAACACAACTGAAATGATCAGGAGGTCAAATGTCAAAGCCGCCTTGTTGAAAGGCATAGACAAAAATGATTATAGAAAAGGATTTTTATTCATATCCCCCCCCCCCCCCCCCGATAGAAATTCAGTGAATCACAGCTTATACGAATAGAGAACAAAGATTAAATTGATCTTGTTGAGAGAAGGGAAAAATATAACATGGCACGGACGAAAGAACTAGCTAATTATATTATTTTTTATTATTATCAATTATTACAGATGAAAAAGATTTAACTAAGAAACATTTATTTTATTCCGATATTAACAAAGGAAAAAAAGGCGATGTTTTTTGTTTTTGTTTTTTTTTGTTGAAAAACTAAATTCGCTTTCCCAAAGATTGCAAACTGGCTAAAAATAGGAATAAAGTGAATACATATATGATTGTTGTTATCCAGAGACAGCTGGGGTCAAGTGTCAATCTCACCTTGATGATAATAGCGGAGACTAAAACATTTCTCAGCTACGAAAAGTGGTTAGGAAATTTTGTATTTTTTTTAGACTTATAATTTCCAGCTAAAGTTTCAGTATAGGATGGCTGACATGAACGGGGGTCATGTGTCAATCGACCATGTTGAATTATGTCTACAGGATGCTATCTGTGGCAGAAAGAATAACTGAAAAAGAAAACTTATTTTATTTATTTTCCTAAAATCTTGGGCGCAATGTATCCAAAATAATTAGTAATCAAGTGTCAGAATCAAATCAATTGGAGAGAAATTCTATTTTCCTTGTTCCCGGCGAAATGCAAGCCAAAACATACCTGATAAAGAGGTCGAAGGTCAGGCTCGCCTTATTGCAACCTATAAACAAAGTGAAGAGAGAGAAATTTTTATTCGTATTTCCCCGGATTGGGAATTTAGTCAAAGCAAAGGTTAAGTTGATGGAGAGAAAAGGACAATTACAAGAATGACTAAACTGAAATTTCTCTGAGAAGAAAAAAAACTGACGTTACGTAATAACTCTGCCCAGGTGGAGGAAGGGGGAAATCCCTGATTGGATAGAAAGTTGGCGTCATGTAGTAACTAGGCCCAAAAGTATGAAGTGAAGTGATTTTATTGTATGTGTGAGACAGACTGGTTGGAGGATAGGATATTTGCATAACAACCATTATGCGTTATCTCCAACCCTGTAAAAAGAGACAAGCATAGATACTAGAGTCCCGAAGTCAGTTGGAGTTGGAGTGAAAAATAAAAATTAAAATAATATAAAAAGACTTAAAAAAGAATTTACAATTTAATAACAGAATGAAAATAAAGGCATTTCAATTTATGAAATGTTATGGCATTTATTAATTTTTATTTTTAATATTTTAGATACCTCCACAAATTGTGAATTTCACAATTTTTTTTTTTTTTTTTTTTTTAATAAAATTAGAAAATTAGGAATTAAAATGTAAAAGTTGCTTTAAATGCTTAAGGAATGACTTGCAAAATAGGCTGTTGAATTTTATAAACGTCTTGAGACTTGAATCAGAATCAAAGTGTGGTTTCTGTCGTTTTCCATGTAAGGGGAATAATCTAAAACACTTGTTTACTTCTAAAATAAATACAACCCCTACGGAACATCGTACTTAAATGAACAAATTTACACAATTGGCTGAACAATTTTTATTAAATTTTTTATTTTTTGATAGGCAATATAATCAATTCTTAACTAAAAAAAAAAAAAAAAAAAAAAAAAAAAGACAACAGTTCTTTAAAATATTTTGAAAACTTTGAATTATAAAAAAAAATTTTAAAAATGGAAACAATTCTTTAAAAATTTTATTAGTAATCGAATTTTTTTTTTCTTCAGACTATAATGTCCTTAATTATCATTATTATTTATTTGAGCAATTAAAGTTTATCAAATTAAATTATATCAGAGTTTTATTGCATTTTTTATTTTCCTTTTCAAAGCAGATTTTCGGATAGTGACCAATAATTTTAAATAAAAAAAAAAAAAATTTATATTCCCCAATGAGTTTTGCGTTTAACTAATGAAAAAGTAAATTGCAGAAAATTAAAATTTATTAAAACTTCATGAATTTACGTGGAGAGGGGTGGAGAGGGTAACAGTTAATTTTTTTCATCAATTTCTTTTAAAAAATAATTTTATTCCTTTGTGATGGAGTACTGAAAGTTTCATTAAAAATCCAACAATTATTTGATTTTTGCGAGAATTTCCAAATTAATGTTTGTCACCAAAAAAGTGAGTTGTGTAAAAAATTGTGATTGATTGTAAACAGTCGTAAGATTTTCTGCAACGCTAACTCAAATCAAAATGTTCAGCCAAAATTTCAAACATGTTAAAAGGGATTAAAAAATTTTATAAAATAAAGATTACTTTGAACTTTCCTCTTAATAACATTTGAAACATTTTGCTGGAAAATGTTCGTTTTATTAAGTTTTGGACCTTTTCCATTTAACTATGCTGGGTTTTTTTTTGCAATGTAATTGAGTTACCTATTCTACTATATTACTATGTATTGCTGGTATTTTTATACTTTCAGTGTTGTGCTTTTATTGGAGGGATACTATTTACCCATGGATGAGACCTTAATAGTTGCTACCATCTCTTAGTCTGTGATGGTTTTTTTTTTTTTAACTAATCAATCTTTTCTGAAAGCCACATATATGACCATAAAAATAATTGCCCTTATGAAAATCTACTATTCATTAACTAGAAAAAGAAGCATAGCTCTATAGCTTCTAGTCTGTTTTAACTGCTATTTACAAAGATTTCTATTTCTGGAAACCATATTCAGAGAAAGTTGTTATTTTCCCAATATGAATAGAATTCTTCCACAATAATGAATCTTCACTGAAAAAAAAAAAAAAAAAAAAAAAAAATTGCTGATTCACTCCATCTATAATCATGATACTGATGAAGATATGAAAAATGCATAAAGATTTATGTAAAGCAGACAAAAGAACAGAAAAATAAAGCTGTAATCAAAATTTATTAACAAAAATATGAAAGACAGATGAAAATACAGAGGGTAAAATTATTCAGTTTTCACATTACTGTTTGAGAGGGCATATTTACACCTCCTCACCCAAAATCTTGAAAAGATTTTCCAGTCAATAATCAATGTTCCTTCATCTGTGACCAGGGCTATAGTGAAAAATAAGCAAATGGCAAATTTTCTTCAGGAAAATTGTTAAAATTAATTTTGATATAGTGCATGCATTTTCAGTGTAGTAAATGCAAATTTTAATAAAATGAAAAGGCCTCATCTTCCATGAATTATTTTTAACCTATAAAATAAAACTGGTCAAAGATCTTTAGTAGTACAATTGCAATACTATAAATTCAAAATGAGAAAGTCAAAGATATCTTGGAAAACTAAAAAACATATTTCAATTACAAGTAAAATTAGTTGAAAATTGTTGATTAAAAATAAAATCAAAAAAATTAAAATGCATTATTTTTTTTGTTATTGAAGCTAAATTTTAATGCATACAAAATATTTGCAAAATAAATCATAGCTTATGCTCAAGTTTTTTTTGGAGTAATAGATCGAAGTTTGGTGAGAGAAAAAAAAACAAATTTTAAAATGTATTTTGATTCAGAATAAAAAATATTATTTGCATTAATAATTTCTTTTAAACAAAATTATATGCTGGAGAAAAATGAAGTGACAATAATAGACATTATATATAGATAATATATGAACATTAGAAACTCATTTTTTTTTGTAGTTTTCTTTATTATTTATGAGACACTGAAGATATACAAAATAGGGAAAATAATCAGAAAGGAATACAAAATCTTGAGCAGAGAAATCTCAATGCATGGTCTGATGTTAAGTGACTTATGTTACAGAAGCCTCTTTTCAGAAATTGCTAAAAATAGAATTTACTACAAGCCAAACATATTCCAATTGGTGAAAATGTCATAATAGATAAATCCATTTCATTTGAGTTGGTTCTCAAATAAAGAAGAAAGTGGGAGAATAATGTCTTTTGGGTCAAAAGGCGACAAAGTAATGAGGACTTTCTTCAAAGAAGCCGTACCAATATATAGGGCTTGTTCAGTTCATTGGCAAACAATTTCTCTATCACAGAAAAGATCAAAGAATTGACCCTGACCCACCCACCTGCCAAAAAAGTCAGAGTTATTGCAACTAGCTAATCTTTGAACTGACAACATACTTATTCATGGATTAGAAATCTCTTTCTTCAGTGAATTGAAAATGATTGCTTCTGATGCACTAAAGAAAGTGTGAACATCTGGTTAATATGTGTCACAAAGACTAATTATGATGACCATTAAAATGAATGTAAGCTCTATGTGGGTCTTGATGAAAATTGTGAGACTCTTCCTGCATTGTACAGAAAAATTATTTTGGACAATTTGAAATCTGTATTCCAAACACTGAAATAGTGTGTTTCTCTGCATGATGGTGAGGGAACATTCTTTTTCAAGACAAACTTATAAAAAAAAATCTGCTTCATAGAACAATGGGGGCATCATTTGAACTGGCTTTCACTCATGTGCATAGAAAATGACATTAAAATCACCTGAAGGCTGACTTCAAGACAATAATAAAGCAATTCTCTAAGAAAAAAAAAACAAAAAAACATGCAAACGCTTGTAATAAGTTCAGTAATTTCACACTGTGGCATCTAATCTGTGTGACTTGTATTAATGTATTTCTCAAGACTTGTGTATTATTCAAATGTTTTTCATGTTGATTAGTACTGCTGTATACCATCTGTTTAACACCAGCTTTGTTGAAGTGTGAATAAAACAAATGTTTAATATTATCGACCATTTTTTTTTTATTCCTGTCAGTGATGGTTTCATGGGTTTGCCCAGAGGCCCATAATGATGTTTAGACAGCCCTGATTTTAGGTGACATGATGAAACTAATGGATGAGCCAAGGGATGGATTTTTTATCAGATACAGATATACCTGTAGCTAAAAGGGGGCAATATTATGAGGATATGGGCTGAAATTGTTAACCAAAAAATTATTGAACCATTCAAAACCGATGAAGGAGTTTAACTTAATGCCACAATTTCAAAGACAATACATCTTTGAATGGTACAAGTCCAAGCCTTGCAGTTTCAATGTCAAGTGTGTATTTATGCACAGTATTGCTCCTTGTGTATCTAAGGTTACCCATGAATTTTTTTTTTAATGTCAAAGGTTTACAAGAAAAAAGATAATTGAATTAACACCATCATGTCCTGACCTGAATCCAGTCAAAAATCTATGGTCAATTGTGAATATGAAATTATATAAAAATGGCAAATATGAGAGCAAAGCAGACCCATGGGAAGAAATTAAAATCACCATACCAGAAACTAAACCTGCTGAAGTAAAAACACTATCAATGGATAATAGATTGCTAGCTGTTATTGAAAAGGGGTCATTAAGTATATTAAGATGTAAATGCTTTAAAGACATATGTATGTTATTTGTTTCATAATAGATGTTGGCCTATTGTTGAGAATTTTATTAACTTGTTATTGAAGTAAAAAGTGATTTTCTGGTTTTGCATACTAACTTCACACTGCAGATTATTTATAATAAATCCAAATTTAATAAAACATTAAAATTTAAAAACAAATTTGAGTTAGAGTTTTATATGATTTGCATAAATTCAGACAGTGTGTGTGTTTCTCTCATAAGGAAAAGCAGATATTCAGTAGGTTAAATAGGTTTGAGCAAAGGGTAATATTACAAAAATAAAACTAAAAGTTAAATTGTTGATTTTTGATTAGTATAACAATTTTATATTTATTCACGTTATTGGGATGTTATTAATATCTAAATAGTAACTTGCAGCTAAAAGCCCTGTGCAACCATAATTTTACTTCTCTATTAAAATTTATACCATGAAGGTTTGACAGATAAAATTTACTTACACACGCTAATCCAGACTAGTTTAGAATGGGTGTGTGCATATGTATACACAGTAGAGGCAGTCACTTTATAAAAGATTTGTGCTCTGCACAAGTTAGTTTTTTAAGGCTTATAATTAATTCTTGTTTTTACAAAATACTTCTTTAAACGATATATTTACTATCTTTATCTGTGAATATAAAAAAATATAGTTAAAGCTTTACATATGTAAAAAGAAAGAAAAGACAAATTATAAAAATAGGCTACATGATTAATGGAGGAAACCAAAAGAGAAATAAGAGAAACAAATATGTACTTCTAAGTAGTTGAACAAAATTTGACTATAGGAATTCGCTTTTATAAGGATTACAAACCAACATTTTTACACTTATGCAAATACTTTAATGACCTATTTACTAAAACAGTAAAAATAAAATTAGTGTTACATACTTGAGTATGTAACACACTAATTTTATTTTTACTTTTAATAAAGAAATTTTTAATTTTAGTTAAAGAAAAAAAAAAAAAAAAAAGAAAATTCTTTTCAGTATCCATAAAAATGCAACTACAGTTTCTATCAATTTTCCCCACCCTCTATATGAAAACTGATAAAAATGAAAGGGTAGAAATTAAAGAGAGAAAAGATGAAATTAAAAATTATTTTTCATAGTTGTCATTGGTTCGCACTCTGTTCTTGGTAGCAAACTTAGGTTCAAGCGGAACTGTGACTGACAAAGTTTTGTGATGAATTTCAACTGGCTTGTAATGCTTAATTGGATTTGCTTTGTGTACTGCCTCTTGTCTCAGTCTCTGGATCTCTCTCTCCTCCTCTTCCTGGCGCAATTTCTCTGCTTCCAGACGCATAACCAATAACTCGGCCTCACGTGCTTTCTTTTGCTCCTCAAACTGCATACGCTGAGCATGACGAGCCTCAGTGTATAGCTTAAATTCTGTGTGTTCTGTAATAGACAAAATAAACAAACATAAAAAATGCAATCTTATTAATTACAACTTATTACTGCTGTCAAATTGCACAATTATTCAAGGCCGTAAAAAATTTAAATGCTTAATTAACTTAATTTCTCATCACCAATGTTGCTAATGATTTGGCAGTGAATTTATTCCATTGCAAAACTGAACAGAGATTACGAAAATCAACAAATTGTCAGATACCTTTCACAACCCGGTCTGCATTGGGGTATACGTTATAATTGAAAAAATGTTAATAAGAGACAAGTATTTTGAATATGCAGAGTAAAACAGGTTCTGTGTCTTACTGTATAAGTTTTCAAAGTATAATATCTTGAACTGTAGCAAGATATTTTTTTTTCATAACTCAACCAATATATTTGCAACTTCTGATTCACTTGTTCCAAATCATGACAATAGGACACTGCCATGATGTAATTGTCCGGAGGATTACTTGGAAAGGTTGACTACATCGATGAATATTTATTTAAAAAAAAAAAAAAAGAAAAAAAAAAAAGAAAGAAATGACCCATTTTTCACATATTGTATTTTATATAAATTCATTTTTTAAAGAAAAACAAATTGGAGAAACATTGCTGATTAACCCTTGAATCATGGTGTTACTTTCCTAAAACTAGATCTTATGATTCATGCTGAACTAATTTCACCACTGGCAGGATGTGAACATTACAAATACACAAAACTGAACTAAAATTCCATCAAATGTGAAAAGTTCTGCCATGACCATCGAAATAGTTAAGGCCTAGTTGATATGACATCAAGAACTTGTGACATCATCTTGAGTCCTTTAACTTTCAAGATGGAAGTTGTTGTTTGTGTATTAGATTTTTCACCATGTTTTTAAATTATTTAGCTATTTTTCTTTTAAATATTGCATCAACTTATATACAAAAACAATGCCTTGTAGATGTGTTGTACCAAATTGCAAAGAAAATTATAAAAACAGCTCAAATGTTCATGTATTTTCATTTCCAAAAGAAAGAATTATCTGATGTTTAGATTTGTACTATCAAAAGAGACAATTTTTTACCTACTAAATTCAACAGAGTAAATATATTTTTATTTCAAATTTAAGAAATTTAACTGAAACTTATGATTAAATCAATTTCATATCATTGTAATTCACAACACAAAGTTATGACAAATCTAGCGAGAAAGATATGACTATTGCTCGCAGTGTTTTTAAAAGCTAAAACCTCATTTTTAAAATTCATAAAGAAATATTTTTATAGACAAAAAATATAATTCTAATAATTCTAACATTTCTTTAGAATTGTTTTATTCATAAATAAAAGAAACTAAGGATTAAATTAACTTTATCTTTGTAATTCACAATGCCTTAAAAAGAAAACTGCAAAAGTTTTTTAAAAACCTCATTTAAAAAAAAATTTTAAAAGAAAATTACAAAGAAATTTGATACAAATTTATAAAGAAATATTTTTATAGGCATGAAAATAATTCTAGTAGTCTAACTATTTTTTAGAATTGTTTTATTCATAAAAAATGTTTTATTTGTTATTTTGATTTAAAAATATATAAATGTTAAAAATTCATTCTTTATTTGTACTTAGCTACATCACTGATAATCGAACACTTTGCTTTTCAGTATTAATTTTCGGTTCAAAATTTCTAACACCTGAAGAAGGCCGGATTGTACAACAGCCAAAACATCATACAAATGGCAACAAAGATGAGGACACTAGTGCGAATAATGTAAATACTGGAAATACTAACTCATCTCCGAAAGATAGACAAATACTTCACTTTTCCTAAAATTGTAAGAAAAATGCTTCATATTTTAAATTTTTGCTGAAGATTTTTTTCTTAGATTTTTACAAGAATTTAAAATAGGTTTGGTTTTTAAATTTTTTTTTTTTTAAAGTATGTGAACAGAAGAACATAAGGAGAAAATCATCAGCGTTTGACAAAAAAACAAAAAAAAAACAAAAACAACACAGGTGTCCAAATTGCAGTTAAGACTTCTAAAGACATCTTCAGCATGGTGCTATCTCTAGAATTTTCCCAAACTGTCCCTCATTTATTTTCATTGAGCGCCTCTAGAGTCACCAGATTCTAGGAGAATTCGATTAGAGAATTTTGCCCTTAAAAGTGGTTTAAATAAAAGTATTACTGATGATTTAGCATAAAAAGCAGAAGAAATTCCATAATATTGATGATTTAGAAGGGAAATTAAATTTTCCTGATAGAAATTACTGTTAGGCAGCAAGAAACACTTATATGCAGCATCATCAAATCCCCATATCCAAAAATCAATCTATCTCTTGTAATTGAATCTGATTTTACTGTACATGTTTTGTAGTGATGTGAAAATGAATACAATAAGGGACTATAAAGTTCCTAAAAATGTAACCAACCAAAACACTCTTGAAATGCTGATAGAAAACGAAGAAAATTGACATAGAACAGCAAACCAGACCGCCAAATATGATTTTTATATTAAAATTGGTAATGTTATTTCTAGTATTCAAGAAGAATCAAACAAATATTTTAGTTCCATCAAATTTATATACAGTCAGCTAAACTTAATGACACTCAACAAGCTTGATTATACAATAGAAATATTTTCTTCATTGTTATGTAACTGCTCTCCAAAAGGGTAGTTTACTGAGCCTTGTTATCGGATAAGGTAAACCATGTAGTACCTCTAATCTCAATCAGTAACTTGGAGAGAGCTCATACCTCCACACACCAGCCTATGGATTTAAGCCTGTCACAGGTCAGCCTATGGAGAAACCCCAGGTTTCCAGTTCTTAGAGCGGAAACTGAACTAGCTTAAGAAAAACAGTCAATCCTCACTCTTCATTTCAACCTCGATGAACTAGAAGACGGACCAGCCTTCCTGATCACTTGAAACTGGTATTACATCAAAGTCCTATCTGACGGCAAATCTTAATTCCACTTATACAATATCATTGAAAATAATCAATTGTTTTTTGTTGAAGCTAGAAACTATCACAGTATCAAATAGAGATGCAATATCAATGACTTTGCCAATGTAAAAGTTGGAGTGATAATTTTTTTTTTTAATCATATCACCCCAAGCAAGGCGGTAACGCCACTGAAGCACAGGGGGCTACGTAAGAGTGATAAGATTGGAAAAGAGAAAGCCGGAAACCACATCCTAAACTGGGAACAAGGGATGAGCCTCTTCACCTGGTCAATAGACGTGGGTGGAGTGTGAACCGGGCGATAGTTTAGTCTATCTACTAAAATTACAGCAACCCACAGGCCCTTGTGCTCAAAGCTGAAGGTCACTTGAAGTGGTGTCATCACAACTGCTTGAGTTGTTTAAATATTCAATCACTGTGTGTCTTATTTTTTCCTTCTTGTTGCTTGTCTGTCATTGGAATGAAATACTGACATAATTTAAAGAGTGAAAAAGAATTGTATCTTTAAAAAAAAAAAGTAAAAGACGATTAAAATTTGTTTACAAAATTTAAAAAAAAAAAAAAAAAAAAAAAAAAAAAGCCTCTAAAATAAATAAATGATATAGCAGTTGGAATGCAAAGAAATTTCATTACTTTGACATGTCCAGGAACATAACTTTTCTCAATGTTATAATCAGTAGCAGAAAGGAGTGAACCTTTAGCGCATATGGGCTTCATGAAACTTACCCAAATCTGAAGTAGCCGCAAAGATTAGGTAAGACCAAGTGAACAGCAACATCAGCACCAAAGAATGAAAAAGAAATCATTGAAAATATCAAGAGTAAACAAAATCAGCAAAGAAAACATTTAATCAAATGCCTATTGATTGATGACACCAGAAAGAACTTTGTAGTTGGGTTTAGTCAAATTATCAAAATCCAAAACAACTTCTAACATTGTACGAGTCCAGTAATAAATACCAAGTTTCCTTATATGTGCAGTAATCTCCTTTGTTTCACAGTGACTGAGGTTTGATAAAAAAAAAAAAAAATCCATAACATTATACAAAGGTTGAAAAGTTTATTACAAAGTGCACTTAAATATTATCCCTCTAATCTGCTCACTCAAACCAAATAATGGTCAGGCATCTGACATTTAAGTGACATGATCATATAAACATTAATATTTGTTATGAAGAAATTAGCTTTGTAACTCATTTGAATGAGTGTGGAGAGAGCTATGGGAGGGACCAGAGAGAGACTATGGGAGAAGATATACAAGAGAGGGAGAGAGAGCAAACAAAAGAGGAAAAATAAAAAACAAGAAAATTTTACCCTGAGTGCATTTATGATCCAAGTGAGGCACAAATGGAGCCTTTTTCACAACTTCACACGATTGGGCTTTAAATTGCACTTTTTCTTCTTGTAATTTCATCTTTTCTTCAAGCTTTTTTCAGTGTAACAAAAAGAAAAGTTGTAAGTAAATATTTTATGAAAATATTATTCACTGACTTTTCCCCACTATTCTTTAAACAAATAAACCAAACCATTTTATAAATTATCTTTAACATCTGCTTTAATTCAAGTTGGTTAACATTACAATGTAGGCTTTTATTTTAATGTGAATTTAACGGATCTGGATTTGGTTTCTTACAGGAAAGTAAAGCAATGAGAAATAGTTTCATTAAAATCACATACATACTTGCCATTTGTTATATCACAGAACATTGCACAAAAAAAAAAAAAAAAAAAAAAAAAAATGCATAATTATTTTAATTGCAACAGCAGAATTCTTTCATTGAACAGAAACAATAGTGATCTTTCTTTCACTAATTTTCTTGGATCTTGTTTTATGTTGTGACCACTAATTGCAGTCACAGTTGAAAATTTATTTACACAACACAAATATTTTTATATATTTCAACTGATTTAATAAAAAAGTCAGGCACTGTATAACTTACAGAGCTAACAGAAATAGACATTTGTATGAAGCATATGAGTAACTTAACATTAGAACTGAAGTCGTATGATACTGGAAATATGTTGTCTTTATATTAGTTAAATCAGATAGGGGGAGCTTAAAAAGTAAAGGGAATGAACTATAACTTACTTGAAGTTGTTTCTCTTCAATTCTCTTTTCAACTCTTTCTTCAATATGAAGCTTAAATGGAGCAAATTTGGTCACTGTTGGCATTTTTTTGGGAGGAATACCCGTGTTAGTATAATCTGGAATTGGATTAGCACTAAATTCTGCAACCTGTTTAATAAGAATTTTTTAATAAAAATATTTAATTTAATAAAAGAAAATCATCAGTAAACTTAATAACTTTTCAAACAAAATCAATACAAAAACAAAAACAAAAGAACTCAGTGATGAAAAAAAAAATATTGGTGTGCTTCCAATAATATCACCATAACAGTCTTCAAATAAACAATTTTAAAAATTACTTAGCATAGAAAATATCTGTTGTACTGATGGTTTAACTTTGGTGTACTTGCTGAAATTGAGAGTCACAAGGTAAAAAAAAAAAAAAAAAAACGTAGTATAGCTGTGACAACCATGGGATTTAACCCCATTCACTATCAAATGGAAAATTGGTTACTATCTTCAAAATGGTGCAACTGCTATAGGCTTTCCATGGAAAACAGCTGTACAAGGAATATAAGAGTTTTGAACAGACAAATACCTATAAATGTAAGAACAAAAATCAAGAGCGTTAACATGTTTTTCAGGCAGATGGATTAGGTTTAGTTTTAGTGTGAAACTACATAGATTTTCTTTCTCTCTCACAGAAAGTGTCAAAGATGATTGTAGTTATGCAAAACTGTAGAATATATTCTGTTGGAGTTGGCAAAAGATTCACCTACATTTTGTACAGGTGATACAAAACTGATCCCAGGAACATTAGCTGGTTTCCAAAATAGTTGCTGGCTCCTACTCTAACTAAACTTAAATCCACTGATTATATGAAATCTATTGCAGACATTACTAAATTCCCTTTAACCACACAAGCAAAACAACAGCAGTGGAACCAAATTATCAACCAAAATATAATAAACATACACAAAATTAATGATACCCCTTTTCTCACAAAAGAAAAAAAATTATTTTCATTGTTGTTAAGTAACAAGAAATAGCTCCCCTACCTTTTTACTCTCGTCAATCAATTTTTGTATCTTCTGCTCCTTTTTTATTTGATTTTCCTTAATTCTTTCATCAAAACTAAATGGCTCAGCAACTGTGCTTCGATGTTCAAATTTTGGCTCAAAATTTACTCCAGAATGTACATAAGGCCTGGCTCTGATATTTCGTATCTGTGTTTCCTGCACAAGAAATAAAGAAATTAAAAAAAGAACCAAACAAACCAAACAAAAAAAGAGAAACAAAAGCGAGAAAAAAAAAAAAAAATAAATAAGACAATGAAAAGATCTTTTTAAAATGTTCTAAACTGAAGTATTTGATAAAATTTAAGGAATAGGCTTAGCTAAGAACTTGCCAGTATCTGACAAGCATAACTAAAATTAATTAAAATTAACTAATTCTGGTCCACTACAAAATATTGTTATAATATAATTTCTATATAGAGATTATATTATAACAATATTTTGTAGTGGACTGGAATTAGTTAATTTTATTAATTAATAACCATAACCGGAAAATCTTCAAATTACTATTATAGATCAAAGAGAATATACTAAGAGAAATTTTCTTTATCCTCCGAATATGAGCAAAGGAAAACAGAGGTAATTAATTTTATTAACTAATTATTAACTGTAGCTGGAAAATCTTTATCTTTAAAAAGAAAGCAGGGACAAAAAATAACACCTGGTATTTCTCTATTATTGTAAACTCAGAAAGAAGAGAAAGAAAAGAGAAATGGATTCATTTTCAATTTCGGCAATAAAGACAAGTGTCATTCTTGAACCTAAAAAATAGATTCAATTGTTATTTTTTGGGCCGGCAAAAGAATAGAAAAAGAAAACCAGGGAAAGAAGAAGAAAGAAAGAAAAGAGCAAATTAGTTTTAAGCCAGAAACAAAAGATATCGGTTTCAGTCACCCCAAAGAAAGCTGACGGTCATTCTAAACATAAAGGAAAGAAATTTATTTTTTATTGTTTCTTGGTAAAGGAAAGGGAAATTTCATTTTTGTGTTGGATTGTCTGGTTGGCATGACTCGTGAAAAGAATTAAAGATAAATATTTTGATTCAGAGTCAAGTAATTTAGAGAAAAAGTATTTTCACTGACATCAGGGTAAAACTGATAAAGCATTCTTGACACTTGAAAATATAGGTGACTCAGAGAATGGATATTAAAAACAGGTGCTTAGAAATTATTTGGGTAACCATGTCAATGGACCCTTGTCAACTTGTTTTGGGCAAAGACAGTTCAAAAATTTTAATACCTATTGTTTTAAGAAAAACAAAAAAAAAATCCCCGAAATTGTTTCGTGAGAAAGAAAAATTTTTGAGAAAGAAAATTCGGTTAAGTCCAGCCCAGAAAAGGGGTATGAGGAGATGATGTCATAAGATCAAGAGAGATTCCACTGGTCCAGTGACCAAACCCCGAAAGGGGGAGACGAATAACAAGTGACGTCATGGAAAGAAGACTAATCCCATTGGTTAAACCAGACAACGAGTAGCAGCTAACCTCAAGATTTTATTGGTTGCCAAGACAGGTGATCAGACACCCAGCGACCGTCAGCACCACACCATGGCATGTGCATAAATACAGGGTCCCAAGGGACCAAAATCAGTTGGATTGGAAGAAAGTCCGAAGTTGGACTGGAGTTGGCGTGAAGAAGGTTCCGGAGTGCAGTTGAAGTTCAGTTCCAATTACCAGCTTAAAGATGTAACAACGAAGATAGGCGCCATGTTGTTAGGCGCCAACCGCAAAGTCTGCCGGCCAACCAGAGATAAAGACAGTCAAGAGATTTTGCAGACAAAGTTTTTGAGTCGAAGTTTGAAGTTGAAGTCAGAATGACAGAGATCGACAAAAGAGGCCTGATGCCGGCTAACCAGAGTTAATGACAGAAGAGAATTTACAACCAAAATAGTAGTTGCAGCTCGAGTGGCAGAGAGTTCGATTTTCCGGTCCAGAAACATAATGACCAAAGACAGTTTCCAACCGAAGAAGTAAAGAGACAGAGAGATGAATGCCATGCCGTTGGGTGCCGACCGTAGAGAAGCCTGTCACCAATCAACTAATCAGCATTAAGAGACAGACAAGAAGAGAATTTTCAGACAAGTCTAAAATTGCTAACTGAAAGAGAATAACCCAGCACTTCGGCAATTTCCGTAACATTCCGGAAAACAAGCAACAAGTTGACTAGTCTTATATAACGAACTTAGACTTCTGTTCGAAGCAGCGAGCTGCGGCCAGTCAGATTACTTGTTATTGCTCAGGAGAATAATTCAATTTACTTATGAAACTTTAAAATATAAAACATTAAAAGACATTACAAGTAACACACCAAAAAACATTATTCATTAAGTAGATTTTACTTTACAAATGCTAAAAGAAATATGCACTAGTACATCATATCACTCATAATATCCTTTATAAAGCAGAAAATAAAAAAATTACCCACAAACTTGAAAGTGAGTGACAACAGGAAATATATGCTTATAATTATACATAAATATAAATACAGCTATAGATAATGAACTCAAAATATTAAAAGGAAAAAAAAATATTTAAATCTGCAATACTGAAAATATGGGGGGGAAAAAAAAATATTGGAGATAAAAATGAGTAAAATTTACCTGTTTTGGTGCATTTACTGTAAAACGCTGAATACGCTGTCTAAGAGTAAAAGCAGGCGATTCTGGCACTGTTGGGGCTATTGCTTCAGGGGGTTTCACACCCTAATATATTAGAAAATGAAGAAAAATATATAACATACAAATGTAAACAGATTTAAATATTTTACAGAAATTAGATTATCATTTCACCATACGGTTCACAATTACAAACTATACAGTTTTTATACTTCTCATTAGAAACACGTTACAATATGTACAAAAGAAAAATAAAATAACTGTTTACAAGAATGTTTACGGTTTTTTTTTTTGGTTTTTTTTAAGAATGCTCAAGTAACAGTGTTTTTTTTTTGTTTTTTTTTTTTTTTAACATTCACGTGATAGAGAATTTTCAAAATTACAAGAAATTATGTTTTTATCCATGGCTGTATGAACCTAATAGGTATTTTTTAGTATGGTTACACTTAGTCAAAATTTCTGTTCTTTCATTCAATAGTTCATTTTTGTTTGGGAATAGCATAATCGCTAACTTTTCTGCCTAGCACAATCTACATATCTTGCCACCGTTGTAAGGCTTGGCTGTTTTTACTATACTCCACATTACGCCTGGGTCTTTCCCATATTTTGATTTCCATTTCCACATGTTGCTAACCAATTTATTACAGATATTTAAGTTTTCTATTTTAAATGTAAACTTGTGATTGAACCAACCAATGTTTTTGGTTGATCTGAAGTATATTTTATTTTGACTTCATTTGTATTACAAAGTCTTTAAAGTGGACATTTATTCTTATCACTGAAGTTGCATTCTATATTAGTGATCATGTTTTGTACAATGCAATCTAAATTTCTGGTGTTTTGTTTTGTTTTGTTATCTAAATTACTAGTACATCTGTAATTTGGCCTGATTGTGTTTCTATTGAAAATTTTCATTAGTACTTAGCTTTTTGGAAAGTGTTTATAAGTTTTATATATATATATATATATATATATATACACACACACATACATACATACATACTGTCATATGCCTTTCTCGCAGATTCAGTGATATTTACATTCTCCACATTTATGGACGGATATGAGTTATCCCTCTTAGATCGTGTCGAATGGACAAAAATAAAAAAAATAAGTCAACAGATAAGATTATTATTTGATAGATATAGTCGGAATATAATCTCTCCCAGGTCGCTTCTTTATAAACACATGCATTGACCAACAATCCAAGGACAAACAACAAGGTGAAATGGTTTTTGGTATAAAATTTTAATACATGAACAAAATATTAAAATATATATATATATATATATATATATATATATATTATATCGAGGCAGCAAGTAATTTTCTAAACATACGCAGTTAAATATAAGAGACAATGAATGTCTATTATGTTTAATCATGAGCTGTTCTAAACGTCATATTTTTGCTTTAATTTCAGTTGAAAAGAAAAACAAAAATTCTCCAACATTTGGATAATTATTTATTGGTTTTCTTCTAAGCTTTCGGCTCACATGAGCCATCTTCAGAGAGGTTGTTTAAACTGAAATATTATAAAATCCACCATCACTGACGACATTATTTTGTGGTGACATAAAACTCCGCTTGGCAACAGCAATAGTTACCAAAAATAATAAATGCAGTTCTTAAGTTTGCGATGTGGATTTATGACGTCACACCACGGGATAGCACGAAATGACAACAAAACCGTGTAGTCAAATGCAATGTAATATGTTATTTCCTGTTTTAAAGTTGATTTTATTGAGTGTTGGTTGTTTTGATTTAATGTACATGGCCTCCAATATCTGCAGGTTCCTCTTACTGTGTGTATGAGTAAGGATCACCGTATTGTTGACCAAAATCTGTCTGATATTACCTACATGTTTATGTTTTTCAGAGAAATGTTGTTTAATAGTACTTTGATCAGAAAGATGACATGTAAGTCTACGGGAGAGCGTGGTTGTAGTAAAACCAATATATGTACTAGGTTTTTGATTATTATCAGAGATGCAATCTCTGAATGGGCATGTAAATTGGTACACACATTGGTTTTTTTTGTAGAGAATTTAGTTTAGTGCTTGTTGGGTTATTATAGACTATGAGGTGTTTTAAACTTTTTATAATATATAATAAGTTTTATTTGATTATTACGTTCCACTGGTTTAACATTTCTACGGATTATGTTTTTGAGTTTTTTCATCTTGTTTATAATTATTATGTATTTGGTTGCAATAGTATAAGTTAATAGTGTTATGTTTATTTTGATGTAAACCATTATTATTAATATTATCATTGTTAGAGCTATTGTTAATTTTGTTGAGATACATTTTAATTTGTTGATCAATAACAGAGTTAGGAAATCCATTATTGACTAGTGTTTGCTTAATGTTGTGTAATCCTTTATAAAATATAGATTTGGAAGAAGATATCATTTGTGTGCGTTGAAGTAAGATTTTTATAACAGCTAACTTATATCGTTGGGGGCATTCACTATTATAATTAAGAAGACACGAATTTATGCTAGTTGGTTTCCTATATAGAGAAGTAGTAAATTTGTGTGCGCTAGAATCAATGAATACATCAAGGAATGGGAGTTTGTTATTAATATTAAGGTCTAATGTAAATTTGAGGACGGAGTGACTTTCAAATTTGTTTTTAAGATATTTAATTTGATCGATATTCTTACCTAAAACAAAGATGTCATCTATGTAGCTTACATATATAGAGGGTTTATTGTTGTCATTATTTTATTTTCCTTATTTGCTATATAATAATTAGAAAAGAGGGGACCTAAAGGAGATCCCGTCGCAATACCATCTATTTGTGTATAAATATTGCCTAAGGGATCACGAAAGGGTACTTGTGTGGTGCATGCTAATAATAGTTTTTTTAATATAGTGGGTTTAATATTGATTGATGGGAGAGTAGCATGATTGTATACATCACGGATAATGATGTCAATTGTTTCCTGGACGGGAACAGTTGTGAATAAGTTTTGGACATCCAAAGATGCAATTATTTGATTCTTAGGTTTTACGGAATGGAGAATCTGTAAAAATTCGTCCGCGGTATTAATAATATATTTACCAGGAAGATAGGGAGTAATTAGTTTGTTAAGTGTAAAACCTAAGAATCAAATAATTGATTTAGATATATATACACACACACACACACGCGCACGCACACACACGCATATATATATATTAATTATTATGGACTCTCCAGTCGATTTTGACGTATGAGTGTCTATCAGTAAGACTCCCACAGAAAGAATTGTTTTGAGTGGTGAAGGCTTGTGTAGCACCTTCCACACTTTTTGGAACTGCTGATAAGCAATTGGTGCAGAAGTTTGCCACGCATCGGATGAACAGCTGTGTGTATGTATGTATGTATATATATATATATATATATATATATATATTTTCTAAACATATTCTATTAAATATAAGAGACAATGAATGTCTATTATGTTTAATCATGAGCCGTTCTAAACGTCGTATTTTTGCTTTAATTTCAGTTGAAAATAAAGACAAAAATTCTCCAACATTTGGATAATTATTTATTGGTTTTCTTCTAAGCTTTCGGCTCACATGAGCCATCTTCAGAGAAGTAGTTTAAATTGAAATATTATAAAATCCACCATCACCGACGATTTCATTTTGTGTTGACATAAAACTGCTTGGCAACGGCAATAGTTACCAAAAATAATAAACGCAGAGTTTTATGTCAACACAAAATAAAATCGTCGGTGATGGTGGATTTTATAATATTTCAATTTAAACTACCTCTCTGAAGATGGCTCATGTGAGCCGAAAGCTTAGAAGAAAACCAATAAATAATTATCCAAATGGAGAATTTTTGTCTTTATTTTCAACTGAAATTAAAGCAAAAATACGACGTTTAGAACAGCTCATGATTAAACATAATAGACATTCATTGTCTCTTATATTTAATAGAATATGTTTAGAAAATTACTTGCTGCCTCGATATACTAAATATATATATATATATACACACACACAGGTCAATTTTGAACCCTTTACCCAGAGAAAGTTGCTAATTACCTTAACGCTAGAAATATTTTCCTCTGAAAATCTACCAATTTTTTGCGCAAATGCATTTCAATAGTTACATGCTCGAATATTCTAAATTTCACCCGGTGTTAATCAAAAAGTTAACTATGTCAAATTATGGAAAATATCCCTAATATAATGTTTTATTATATTCACAATCATGCAGTTGTTGGTAACTTAAAGGAAAGTAAACTGAAAAGCAAACACTACAAAAATATTTCATTTAAAATTTTAGAAATAAGTTTGAGCTTGTTTTAAGTGGTTATTTTTTTTTCAGTCTGCACCAGAAACATCTTTATTCCACGTTTTTTGTCAACATTTGTTTGAAGTTTATTTAGCGACTTTAAAACTCAAAAATAATTAAGTCTGTTACTTTTTATTTTAATAAATTTAATTTAAAATAAAAATAGTTTTATACTCGCTGTGATATTTAATTTTCTTTATTTTTGACGACATTTTTCACTCGTGACTGTTTTCTTTCAGTGCTCGACGAACAAATTTATCTTTAGTTTACCTTTGACAACTAAATATTTTCATTTACTAGCCAAAAAATTGTAATTTTATTTCACTCTGATGTTATGAATGAAACAATTCCAGGTAAAGTTTTTTTTTTCTAATTCTCTAAAACAATACAAATTTTATGGGAGGAAATTTAAAAATTTCAAGAACAATTACATTCATTGGTACTGTTACCTGGCAAATATCACTGAGAATACTTCAGTCAACTGACAAATACATGGTTGAAGATCACATCAGTTTCAATATTAGTTACTAAACTTGAAACAACCTCATAAAGACATTACATTCACTTCAATTGTTACCTGACAAACTTTGAAAGGTATCATTTACAAATATTAAGTAAACTTACTGACAAAATTTAAATGCAAATATGAGGTCTTCAAAATCTCATCAGTTTTAATATTACTAAACCACCTCACTCAAAAAGACCATAACAACCACCTCACTCAAAAAGACCATAACAACCACCTCACTCAAAAAGACCATAACAACCACCTCACTCAAAAAGACCATAACAACCACCTCACTCAAAAAGACCATAACAACCACCTCACAAAAAGACCATAACAACCACCTCACTCAAAAAGACCATAACAACCACCTCACTCAAAAAGACCATAACAACCACCTCTCAAAAAGACCATAACAACCACCTCACTCAAAAAGACCATAACAACCACCTCACTCAAAAAGACCATAACAACCACCTCACTCAAAAAGACCATAACAACCACCTCACTCAAAAAGACCATAACAACCACCTCACTCAAAAAGACCATAACAACCACCTCACTCAAAAAGACCATAACAACCACCTCACTCAAAAAGACCATAACAACCACCTCACTCAAAAAGACCATAACAACCACCCACTCAAAAAGACCATAACTACATTATATTGAGTATAGAAACTGTAAAACTGTTTACAGTTACCTGGTAAATATAATTCAGGATAATTCAGTCAACTGACAAATGCAAGTTTAAAGATCACATCAGTTTCAATATTATTAATCTTGAAACAGCAATAACAACTACATTACATTCACTTTAACTGTTACCTGGCAAAGGTGTCATTTAGAAATATTCAGTCATGATTTGCAGTTATTGTAACACTCTTAACAACAGGTTTTTACCTTATTTTCAATTTCCCTATCTGGTTGGTAAATGTCAGTCAGAAATATTAACTATAGTAATGCTGATCTAAGATCTTAAAGTGGGACTGGAAAGGGAAATGTCCAGATGTCTGGCAAACACATACTGTGTCTTTGTGTTACTGACACTGAACTTATTTGTTTCAAACTGAAATTTTATCTTTTAAAATTTATAACTATTTGCCAAATATTGAATTGCATTTACTTTTTTATTCCAATTTCCAGTCCCACTTTAACACTTGCTCAATTTGAATTGTCAAATCGATAGCTTGTGACAAAATCTAAATCTAAGTCCTTACCCTTTTGATCAACAGACACAATGTTAGCTGGCCAATCACATTGTCCTGGACACCCCCCCCCCCACAAGCAATCCTTTTCCTGCTGTTTGCCATCCACTTGTCAATGGACTTCTCTGGGTTGAATTCAGCCAGATCACAATGTCTATTTCATGATTTCCAAAATGGACAAGTTCCCTTTTTTATTCTGGCCATGTGTCATGATTGAACACCTTAATGAAATTTTTCACCACATCTTGAGCATCTACATTTGTATTTGTTCCCAACAGATTTTGAAACCTTGACTAGTTCTTTGATTGTAATGTCAACTGTAGACTCAACATGCTTCTTAGTTTTTCTTTGGCTGCATAA
Organism: Ascarosepion bandense; assembly: GCA_037127315.1. Taxonomy (NCBI): domain Eukaryota; kingdom Metazoa; phylum Mollusca; class Cephalopoda; order Sepiida; family Sepiidae; genus Ascarosepion; species Ascarosepion bandense. Next base: position 119,124 of record JBBBDQ010001787.1, read on the forward strand.
ACAGGACTCCTGGTCATTTCAACTCCTTGAAATTTGGAATTACCGTGCAAATTTTCAGACTGTTGTTCTTCAATACACAGGATAAACTTTTCATACATTCCCCTAGGAATGTATTCCTCCTTCATACTTGAAACAGTTTCCATACAATCCTTAATTGATGCAACTGCTACAGGAAGAACCAGATTGTCTGTAGTTTTAAACTGAGCAAAGGTAGCTCGCCAAATAGATCAGATAAGAAATGACAAAATGCAGTGAATACAAGATCCTTCAATTGCTTGTTTATTTTCTTAGCTCTACCAGCAATGTCTGCATTTGATGATGTTTCTGCAAGATTTTCCATATGAGTGTAGACTGCTGCATATTGACCATGATTCTCATCTTTCTTTGGAGAAAGACTCATTGCCCTGTCTACATGGGGAATCCATCTGGTACCCTTCACTTGTGCTAATGAGTAGATTCTTGCTTCAAGTTCTTCTCCAATGATCTTGAGTTCTCTCTTGCTCTTTGGACTGAAGTGGTAAGTCTTCCAAATCAAATGTAGACAGCCATTGACAGACTGCAGAATAGGAGTCTGTTTTTGTAGTTTCAATAAGGCTATGTGTCATACAGTGAAAGTCTGAGATAGGGAACTTCCTGCCTTAACAATGACACAATACCATTCCTGTCCTGTATTCATATTTGCCCCTGCACAAAACCCAACAATTCTCGATGACATTTCATCATCACTGATCCCCACTTTTGAAAGAAGATTTAGTAGCAGATATAATGCCTTTAACATGGCCATGTTCAATGGCAATAACTTCAAATTTATTTTCTGTTTTCCCCTTCAACACTGTTCTCATATAAAATGCTTCATTTTCTGACAGAGCTGTGAATTACCTTGCCAAAGCAAGAGAAGACGGTTTGTCTGCACGTGTGTTCGTAGACGTAATGGAATCGTGAGGCGAGCTCATGCATTTTTGGAATGACACGGCACATGCGTCATTGGTGAAAGCGAGGCTTCTCAAGAAGGAGAAATTACGAGACCAAAAAACACATAAAAAGAGCCAACTTCTGTTTCGGAGGCACTTCGCCGTTGGAGACTCAAGAAGGTTACACCAGTGTTTGGGAGACAGTGTTTTGCTTATGGTGCGCAGGAAACGGAGTCCCTAGTAAAGCAGTGTTCCAGGTTCCACAAGAAGCAGCTGGGAGAACAGATCCAAGTCATCATTAATTTGTCTATGACCCACACTCTGAGAAGACACAAATACTCACAAGCTATTTCAGCCTCTATCACGATTTTCATTATGGATGGCAAAGTCTTTGATGTCCAGTTGATTCCCGAGTTCAGTGGTGCTGCAACTGATATGCCAATCATCGAGTGGATCGAAAATGCAGAGTTGGTCTGCGAACTGTGCTATGGATAGAATTGAGCAGATTCTACTGTTACGACTCCGAGGTGGTGCTATTGCTGTATATAGGCAGCTCAGCAGGGAGCAGAAAGCGGATGCGGAGCAGATTAAACAGGCCCTCATGACTGCGTATGCAACAGATGCATACGATCAATTTGTTACTCGGCAACTTCGTGAAACAGTGGACGAGTTTCTAGCTGAGCTACATCGTTTAGCTTGGCTGGTTGAGGGATTGTTGCCCGAACGATGGATGATATGTGCATTTGTTTCGGGGTTGCCATAATATGTTAGGCAGCTTCTTCGTGCCTCGTCCAGAATGGAGACTATGACATTGGAGCAGCTTTTGACTCGAGCACAGGCTATCATGACTGACAACAGAAGCTGTAAGGAGTCAGTCATTGCATCCACTGGCAAAACACATTCAGATGCAGAGTTGCTCCCTGATAACTCGCCCCAACCACATGGCAAGGGATTGTATGCAGGGACTCCAAGTGAGGTCAGACGGTCAAGTGCCGAAGTTTCACCGTGAAACCCGATGCAACAAACTTGGACAGATATCATCAAGATGCCAGGGAAACGCCCAAGGGGAGGAGAAGTCAGCGCCAGTCTCCTCCCTGAGCAAGTGAGAACCAAGAAATTGCCCGCCGTAAAAGTGCTCATGGATGGGTGAGAGTGCACAGCTCTGGTGGATTCCGGCTGCTCGCAGACACTGGTGAGCAAAGCTGTGTGTCGCTATTGGAGACAGAAGGAAGCAGGAGTGCTGATGGCCGACGAGAAAACTTTGAAGTGCCAGGGACATGGCAGAATAAAATTGGAAGTTGGGCAAGCTCAGCCCGTGTACATTGAGGTACTAGTCGTGGATGGACAATTGTTGGGTTTTGACCGACTTATTGGCATTGACACGATCAAACAGCTAGGAGGTATTCGCCTGACGGAATCAGGTGAAGCATACTTTGGAGACCTGGATGGATGTGCTGCCATTTCAGCCTGGATGGATGAGCCTGATTTCAGCGTAACATTCGATGAAAAGCAAAAGTGTTGACTGCAACATGGAAATGGGCAAGTGGTCGCTCGCCCGGCGAGCTGATGAATAACGTGTGCAAGAGTACACTGTGCCAGACCATGCCCGGGATGTGTAAGAGAAAGAACTCTTGCTATGGCAGCATAATGGATGGTTGCTGCCATATCCCAAGGAGGAACTTGGTCCACCCAAGGGTTTAATCCCCTTGATGGCAGTCGTGCAAGAGCACAAGCAGAAAGTCCGGCCGGTACTTGACTACCGAGAATTGAACGGATTTGTAGAAGCATTCAATGCCGATGCCAAAGTGTGTGCACAAAAACTCAGAGAATGGCAACAACAAGGAGTTGATGTGTCACTTTTAGATCTGCAACATGCCTACTTACAAATCCACATTGACAAGGAGCTGTGGCCATTCCAAACGGTCATTTTCAAGGGCAAGCGGTTCTGCCTTACACGATTGGGTTTTGGCGTAAATGTGGCACCGCTCATCATGAAATCTGTTGTCGACGCTATAATGTCCCAAGATCATGTGATCAAAAGTGCCACGTCGGCTTATGTTGACGACATTTTTGTCATTGAGAGCCTGGTTTCTGCAGCAAGCGTTCAACAACACATTTTAGATTACGGCCTAGTCTGTAAAGACCCAAAACGGCTAGGAGACGGAACAAGGGTCCTCAGTCTTCAGGTGTGGGGAGAGAACAGTACTCTCCGGTGGAAGCGGGATGGACAGATACCAGAAATTCCTGACGTGGTAACTCGTCGACGTGTGTTTTCCATTTGTGGGAAACTCGTGGGCCACTTTCCCATGTGTGGCTGGCTGGAGGGTGGCAACTGCATTTATCAAGCGCCGAGCAAGTGCAGTGACCAAGAGATGGGACAATGAAATCAGAGATGTAAATTTGCGTCGTATGCTGGAAGAGATGATGACCAGAGTGTGTGAAATGAACCCTGTTGGAGGAGACTGGTGCATGAATAGCAACAAGATGAAGGTCTGGGTGGGTGCCAGTTCTGTGGCCACAGGGGTGGCATTAGAAGCAAATGGAAGCATCGTCGGGGATGCTTGTTGGTTGTGCCAAGACCTCCTATATATTAACCAAGGCCTATGCTATGATTAAAGTTGACGTGCTGACGTCACACTTAGTAGAGTTCTGTTTTATACGGAGTCCGTTAGCATTGACTTATTTTCAGAACCAAACATGCCTTCTTCTTGTGTGGTACCACAATGTAAAGGGAATTATAAAAATGGACCGAAAGTTCATTGTTTTTCGTTTCCAAAAAATAAACATTTATTTGATAAATGGAAACATGCCATTAAAAGGGAGAATTTTACCCCAAGTCCATTCAGCAAAGTAAGTAGTTAAAATTTTATCATCATTTATTTCAACAGTCGCTAAAATCAAAATTTGCGAAAAAATTAGTTTTGCCGTAGCACAAGAAGAAAGAAAGCACTTTGTTTATATCTTTTAAAATAATACAATAAATTAAGATATTATTTTTATTTCTTTGAATAAAATTGAAATAAAAAATATCTGAAAAAAAAAAAAATAAATAAATACGGCTATTCGTTTGTAAGTTTTTTTTTTCGAAATGTTTTAAAATTTAAACTGAAGCCGAAAAAAGTTGTTAAACATATTTTCTAAAAGTATTTGAATTAATATTTTATTGATATTTTATTTCAGAAAATAGTCTTTTTTTTCAATGAAATGTTTAAAAATTCTTAGAAAACAAAAGTAAAAACTTTTCTATACTTCTTGCAACTTTATGAATCATTTTTAAACATGAAAAAATATTCTTGAATTGAATTTTTTTTTATTCTTTTTTTTTGTATTAACAAAAACTACAAAATTTATCTTATAGTCAATTTTAAAAGAATTTGTTTTATTTTTAAGGTTTTTTATTTGAAAACTCCGTGAAATTATGTGTTACGAAAAAAACAAAAGTCAAGTCACTATTACCAAAAATTTAAAAACTGGAAAATGATGATTTAAACTTTGTTTAAACCTATTATTTCTGACTAAGTTTTGAATTTATTTGAAACATAAAGGCCTAAATCACACCACACTTGAATTTTAAAACCTAACTTAAAATATTTAATTTTTAGAAAATATTTAACACAAAGGAAACTTTTATACTGCTTTAACACCATACCACTTATGCCATTTTAGAACTAACACAATATTGTACAGAAGAACTGAAAATGTTGTATATATTACCTGGAAAATTTCAAACTGATCGTCTGGAGGCAAGATTTGGCCAGTATCGACAACTTAGTGGTGATCAATATAATATCTCTATCCGTCAATTATTTGAATGAGAAAAAAAACTAAGAATGTTGTCTGTTTTAAAACTTAGCCTGCCTTTTAATAATCAAAGTATTAATTTGAAAAATTTACAAGAGGTGAATTGGAATTAAATGACAGAGGAACAAAATTTAGATGTTTATAAATTTAACATAGACGTAACTGATAATGATGTTCATCAGTGCAAAGAAGTCCTGCCTATTATAATATATTTAGCAGGTTATTGCTGTTATGCTGTTTTTAAAAAAAAATGAAATGTTATAGTTGTAAAAGTTTAGTATCAGGAAGAGATGATATACTACCTGATATAAACAGTTATTTTCAAGGAATTAATAGAGGTTCTCTGTTATATCCCAATGATGTAACAACAAATTTAGTACTATACAATTATATTGTTATTAATAAACTTGTAAAGAATCCTTCTTTTCTTCATTCAATGAATCAAAGAAAATTGTCTATGTACATAACATTGGATGTTTTGGCTAATGATGAACTTCTTTTTCATGTTGACTCAAGTGGTGAAGGTCATAGCATTGAAAAAATAGAAAATGATTATCTGGAGCTCTTCTAATGCATTATTAAATAATTTTTGTAGCAAGGAAAATGATAATATTACTTGTAAGAAGTTAAGTAAAAAAAGAAAACTTCAAACATTCAGCTGAATTTTGAGACATAAAAAACTTTAAGTTTGATTTAAAAAAAAAAAAAACAGTAACTTAAACTTATTTAGTTTGAATTAATTTGCTTGAATTTAAATTGTTGCATTTTTAAATATTTTAATTAATTTGCTTATTTATTGTTGCTTCTTGTTTGTTCCTAAATTCTAATGGTTTCTTGATTGCTATATTTGAGTGATTCTGATTTAAAAATTCTTGCAATTGAAACAAAAGTGATTGTGATTTTTCATAATTAAATTAAAAATATGAAAATTTAAGCAGTGTTTGTTAAATTTTTAGAATTTAGACTAATAAACGAAAAGTTTTGTCTTTAAAACTGTGTTTACTGTTTACAAACACGACCGACAGTCAGTAGTCAACAATGATGTTTATATTTTCTTATTGTTTTCTAATTTTATTTAAAATTAATAAAACCAGCATAAATCAAAACATGTGTCTTTCTTTTTTTTTTTCTTGTTACATTTTAAAAAGTTTTAAAATCTTTATTAAAAAATAACGTCTTTGTGATTATCAACATTGTCATGAAGACGGCTAACGCTACGGCTACGATTCATGACACTACTACCGTGACGTCACATTTCATTTGCTTAGGCCTTGGTTAATATATAGGAGGTCTTGGTTGTGCCCGACTAATGATGCCAGGCATATCAATCTGGCTGAACTAGATGCAGCAGTCAAAGGCATCAACCTGGCCCTTCAATGGCAGGCCACAGTGTTGCATCTGGTCACCAATTCAGCATGCGTTCATCAGTGGATATCCGACACCTTGACTGGGAAGGCACGTGTGAACACGAAGGCGGCTGGTGAAATGCTAGTGAGACGGCGCTTGGGAACACTGCGCACATTAGCGGAAGAATATAGATTGACCATGGATGTCACACTGGTGAAATCCTGTCAAAACCGTGCAGATTGCCTCACCAGAGTGCCACGCAAGTGGTTGGATCTAAACAAGGAGGGAAAAGAGCCAGTCCCAGAAAGTTGCACTGCAATGAGGAGCCGACTGAATAAAAGTCAGGTGGTTGACATCCACCAAGAAAGTGGACATGCGGGCGTGAAACGAACACTGTACTTCGCCAGACTTATTGACCCACTAGTGTTGAAAGAAATTGTGCGATCGGTTGTCAAAGCTGGCGAAGCCTGCCAGTCCATAGATCCAGCGCCAGTTCATTGGATAAAAGGAAAATTGAGCGTGGAAAACAAATGGACATAACCCATTACAATGGCGAGCATTTTCTAACGCTCATTGATTGCGGTCCCTCCAGGTTTGCAATTTGGCGGACATTGCGTTGGCAAGATGCACATAGTGTCATTCACCAGTTGAAGATGATTTTCTTTGACCAGGGCCCACCAACCAAAATATTAACTGACAATGACCCTGCCTTCACTTGTAGACACTTCAAGGAGTTTGCGAACAGCTGAGGTGTGCAATTGAGGTTCCAGTGCGCATATTCACCGGCTGGTAATGGAATTGTGGAACACAGCTACAGAAGCATTAAGATCATCGCAGCAAGGAAAGGTTGTTCCGCGTTGGAGGCCGTTTATTGGTATAATGTCACGCCAAAGGACGATGTCTCACCTTCCACGGCACCGGCTGATGTGCTGCATAATTACCGCCTCAGAGTAAAAGGTACTGAAGCCAAACCCCCACCAGAACCACGGATTATCGGAGGGGGATATGAAGAAGGTGATGTTGTCCGGGTTAAAACTCCGCACGGCAAATGCACAACCAAGTTCAGGACCCGGCAGGTAATCGAAATTGTTAGCCCGACAGTGCGAATTGATGGGTACCACGCCATGTCAAAGACCTGCGGCCATTTTCAGGATCATATACATCATTGGGTGATGAAACCGACACAGAAGAGAGTGAGCGGTTTATTTACTTGGGGTCAGGTCAACCAAGTGATGGCTCCGATAGTCCACTAACAGCGGACGCTGAAGTGCATAACAAAACCTCAGATGACAGCCCTTCTGAGGACGAACCTTGTGTTGTACCCCTCGGAAGGAGCACCCGCCAAAAGAGACCTGCTGCCAAATGCACTTTTTGTGATGATGAGATCAGGGGGAAGTGTGGTGGAGACTTACCTCGCCGAAGCAAGAGAAGGCGGTTTGTCTGCACGTGCATTCATAAACGTAATGGAACCGTGAGGCGAGATTATGCAGGGCAGTTTTTGGAATGACAACGCATGTGTCATTGGTGAAAGCAAGGCTTCTCAAGAGGGAGAAATTACAAGACCAAAAAACACATAAAAAGAGCCAACTTCTGTTTTGGAGGCACTTCGCCATTGGAGACTCAAGAAGGTTACACCGGTGTTCGGGAGACAGCGCTTTGCTTACGGTCCGCAGGAAACGGAGTCCCTAGTAAAGCAGTGTTCCGGGTTCCACGAGAAGCAGCTGAGAGAACAGATCCAAGTCGTCATTAATTTATCTATGAACTACACTCCGAGAAGACACAAATACTCACAGGCACCATCAATCATAACTGACACATAATGAGTCACTAATAGATTCCAATGTCTCATCTCTGATCGTGCTTGCAATAGTAGACATTTCACCACACCTAACATCGTTACTGTATGCAGGTGTCACAGGTAGCCCATTTTTGTACTGAAGTAAGAGTAGGGGCTTCAGTTTTGTAAAGGCCATTTCTTCCTTCCCTATACAATAAACTGTGTTAAATTTAACTTTCAAATTCGTCAAATTCTTTTCGTTTGATTTGATTTCTGCATCGAGAAATTTCTTGGCAATGTGAAACTTTTATATTGAGTGTTTGCTGGTTTTATTAATGATAAAGTTGTGGCACTTGCCATGTCTAAGACATTTACTATGGGCAAGGAAGTTTTCCCGTTTAAATTTAGTAGTACCATCTACAAAATCAGTTTTCCCAACCAAAGTTGAACCAGCCCTACGACATAAATCACAATACATGGTTTTTTTCTCTATTGTAACAAAGCCAGGCAGAAGTTGACAATCAAACTTGTCGGAATTCTCATACAATTGACAGCTTACTTTCATTTTGTGTGTCATCATTACTTTATCACTCAGGGCATTCTTTTGAGTCAGTTTGATTCAGCATTTCTACTTTGTTCGATTTTGCGAAGAAAGCCAATATCGGCTTTCTTCGTTGCCATGTTTCTTTAAATCTTTGCGCATACTCAGAAAGACAAATGAAATATGAAACTGCGAATAAAATGTGTGTTGCCATCGAACAGGGGTGTTTGTCTTATAACTAAAATGCCTTAATTTACAATATAATTCATGGTCCGTGGACGATTGTGTGCATGTGTGTAGCACGTAGAAAATTACTTACAATTGACTGGAAGTATACATTTATTTTACATGGAGAACGTTACAACATAGGTACATACAGAATCAGTCCCAAGTTACTAGGTTGTGTGTCAATCATTAGGGCAGGAGAATATACACATGTTCTTAACCATTGACAGCCATATTCCATGTCTGCTGAGTCACGTGACTCACGTGGACCAACTTTCAGAGGTGAAAAGGGAGATACTGTTTTGGAACAGGAAAGGGTTAATACTCTTAGAATATGTTTTTATTCGTCCTAACAGTCATCAAAATGCCAATTAATATCTTGTATACTGTTCTATTAAACCTTTTATTGTTGAAATAGTTTGACTTTTTTCATAAAAAAAAAAACAAAAAAAGAAAAAAAGTTAAGGCATTTTTCAATCAGTAATGAGCTTTGGAAGATTGTCAGTGGAAAAAACAGTTGCCAAAAGATAAGCATTTTATTATTTCTAGTCGCCACTTGGAAATCTCACTTGCAACATAGAGCCCTGTTTTTGCATGCTACTATACTGCATAAGAAACAATTTGCATTTATTTTGTAAGGTAAGTAAATACATACTTATTTCATCTGTTATTATATTTTCCCCTTTTTAAAATTTCTCTTTGGAATTTATAATTCAATTTGATTAATTTCTCATTATAAAAAAATAAAATTTTAGTATAGTTATTTTCTGAAAATACTTGTTCAAATTTAAACTTTGCTATTTCAAAATTAATGCCAAAGAATATAATTGAATTGGAAGGCAGTTCATCCCCATTTACCTCTGTTAACCAAAAAATATATTGTAATTAAAATATAAAAAAAATCTGCTTGTTTTAAAAAAAGCCCATCATATAAATAGAAGATGCATTGTTTGATATTTTTTGTTTCTGTCAATTGAACTGTGAAGAATTTGTGAAGACAAAAAAATATGAAGTGCAAAAAAAAAAAAAAAAAAAAAAAAAAAAAAAATTGTCAGGCAAGTCACATTGTCTGTACTTGTGCTCTCAAAGATAAGGTAAAGTTATTTTTATATATTTTTTTCCTTTTTTAAATAAATTTAAATCCCAATATCATAAATATTTTCATTTAAAGAAATTTCTATAAGTATATTTTATGTAAACCAGTTAGAAAAACAGCCCGTACTATTTTCATTCTATATTAATAATATTTTAATAATATTTTAAGATATCTGTTGGTTAGATGTATTCTCAACATAATTTAATATTTCAGGTAACAGTGGAAGACAGATAAGACCAGAGGGCCAAAATAGGACCCAAGGGTAGTTTCTAACTTGGACTTGTTAATAAAACTGCCATTCAAAAACCCAGAAAGAGTGTAGTGGAAGGAGAAAGACAAGATCAATTTGATTCATATATTACCTCCACATCTTATAATCAGGATCTTATCCTTTCCCAATTATCAAATAGTGATGAAATATATGAAGAGTATGAACCTGCCAGACATTCCAAGGGTGTTTACAGCTTTTTTATGCTACTGAGTTGATCAGAAGTGATGCTTTATCAAACTTAGGAGCAAGCCTTGCAAATGCTTTTCTTTTAGATTTGAAGGCTATGGGCCTTCTCAAATCAAGTGTTAATACTGAATACATAATTTTGGATAAATCAAAAATAAACCATGCAAAACAAAGAACTAAACAAAATGCCCATTAAAAAAAACATTGATAAAGCAGAAAAAAATTATTGGCATTGGTGTTGACAGAAGACATGACAAAGATACATTGCTATATAAAGAGATTGTAGAGGTAGATGGAAAGAAAAAAAAGGGAACAGAACACCATTTGACATTTACAAAGATGGGTTGTGAAAGTGGAAAATATCTCACTCAGAGTTATCACTACTACTGGAGCAACTGGTGCTGCTCTAGCAAAAGAGATTGCTAATTTTGGAGGAATATAACAGTGTTGATACCTTAAAGCTGTCTTACTGGACAACAACCATACATATACTGCTTGTGAAGGTGGGATAGTTAGTTTCACAAGGAAGAGATAAAAAAAATTGCACACCATTGGTTGCTCTTTACATCAAAATAAGCTTCCATTCAAAGCGTTTTTTAAACATATTGATGGCAGCACAAGTCCAACGTCATTTATTGGTCCACATGAAAGACTGTGGGCAAATGACCATAATTTGCCCCAGGTCAAATTTGCACCCATAGTCCTCTAGACAGCCAATATTATAACATCAAACAGTAGATCTGGGTAGTGATCAGATACTTCTTTTAGAATATGCAGTAAGAATTTCACAAAGGAAAGTCAACCCAAGATATGCTGCATCGAAAATTAGGCCCTTAAATCAAGCAAGATGGTTGACATTAGCTACAAGACTTATGTGTTTGTGGACTTGAGGCATTTACCCTAAAAAAAAAGTTTCCAAACTACACAGCCTTATCCAATTTATTGTTGGAGTGTATGGAGTTAACTGGTTTTAAATTAAAAGGGACAAATAACCAGCAATTGTATATTTTCAATATGCTGCAAAGAATTAAGGAACTACCACCTGAAATGCAGGAGAATGCATTCAAAGATATTCAGCATAATGCTTTTGGTCTTCTACCAGAAAATATGTTGTATGCAATGCTGTAATCAGATAAACTGAAAGCGAAAGAAGCTATAATTTTAGCCATTCAGTAAGTAACTCGCATACTACTGATTAAAATGATTTCATAGATTTATAGTTTCATTTTAAAGTACTATCCTAATTTCATTATAAAAATTAAGACAAGTAAGATAACCTTATTTTGATTTAATTTTTTTTTAAAACTTTTTCAGGAGTGGAGAGCCAACCAGAAAGAGGTTAAAAAAAATATCAAAGAAATTTTGATGCAACACATTGGTCTCAGTTGATTGACCTGTCCCAAAATGTGAGCCTGGATTCACAGAAGAATTTTCTGATTAGGAACTTCTGGAGTTTTTAATGAGTGCGACAAAATTAGAGTTACCTGATTTGCCTTCACACTCACAAAGTGTCAAAAGGGCAGTAAAATTAACAACTGCAGCTTCCCAAACGGTCTAAGGGACTGAAGCAAGGCATAGGTACATCATTACAAAAGTTTTATGTCATGAAATGAGACATTCCTTTGCTTCAAAGGGCTCTGATGTAGAGCAGTTTGATATGATGTAATATTAATAATTGATATTATTCTCACAACATTCATGTTTTTTGCCATTTCTTTTATAACTTTATGCTTTATTATGATATATTATAAGCGTTTCACCCCGAGCAAGGCATGTCACTGCCACTACTGTGCAGGGGGCTACGTAGAGTGGAGAAAGGCTGATTAAATATAGGAAATGACAGAGGGTGGGTGATAGGCGGGTAAGGATACCGAGAATGAGGGTTGGGTAGATGAGAGTGTTGTGAGAATAGTTGGGAGTTAGTGTGATAGGAGGTATCTATTGACCCTACATTTAAACACCTGGAGATTCTAACTGTCGGGAAAGCAGACTTGTGGAAGGGAGTTCCACAGGCGGGAAACGCGAGAAAAGAAGCTGTTGGAGTAGAATTTACGGTTACATCTTATTTGTTTAACTGTAAAAGGGTGGGACCTAGTTGCTAATCTAGTATCTCGTGTAAATTCGTGCTTAGGCGGCACCAGTGATCTAAGCTCATCGGAGCAGAAGCCATGAAAGTACTTGTAGAAGAGGCACAGGGAAGCCACATCATGCTGGTATGAGAGCGGCTGCAGCCGGTCTGCCAAGTCAGTATCAACCACATTACAGATCCTCCTTTGTATTTTGTCAAGAAGCCCAAGGAGAGCAGCAGGGGCACCCGACCAGATATGGCAGCAATATTCAATACACGGGCAGATGGTAGATTTGTATATGTGCAGAATAGATTCAGGTGGGAAAAATTTCCGGGCCCTGCACAGGGAGCCCACTTTCATAGCAGCAGATTTGGCAATGGATTCAATATAGTCATTTCATTTGAGGTCCACCAAGAGTGTAAGGCCAAGGAGGCGTAGTATTTTACTCTCTGGGAGGCTAGCCTGTCCCATGCTAATGGGAGGTAGATGCGATTATCTATGGGGATTAGTTGATAACAGCTGTGTTTTGGAGGCATTGAAATTTACCAACCATTTCCTACCCCAGGTCACTACGGATTGGAGGTCCCTTTCAAGTACGGTAGCGAGGTTCACTTTGTCGTCCAGACCTGGTTTCTGATTGATGTGGAAGTAGATTGTTGTGTCGTCGGCATATATGCCAACATGGGATCTAATGGTGTCGGGGAGATCATTAATGTAGATCAGAAAGAGCGTGGGACCTAGGATTGAACCTTGAGGGACGCCCGCGTTCGTCTGGTAGTTTTAGGAGGCATGCCCATTTAATACCACCTTCAATGTGCGGTTAGAGAGGAAAGACTGGATGAGGTCAAACAGATGTCCAGTTATCCCATAGCTCCGCAGTTTGCACAGAGGCCAGCATGCCAGACCCTGTCGAATGCTTTGGAGATATCCAAGGCAACGGTTCGGGCTTCACCATTCTTGTCAAGTGCCTGGTATATGTACTCGGTAATGGTCGTTAGCATATCAGCAGTAGACCTGGTGAAGCGAAACCCATACTGTTTGTCAGAGAGAAGCCCGTTGGCCATAAGATGCTGAATCACCTCGGCGTTGATAATGGCTTCGAAAACTTTGCCAAAGATTGGAAGGAGACTAATAGGATGGTAATTGGCGGGGTCTGAGGGTTCGCCAGAATTCTTAAATATAGGTACTACGCAGGAGGACTTCCAACAGGCAGGAAAGCAGGAAGCAGATAGGCAGAGGTTATAGAGTTTAGAGAGGACAGAGGAGAGTTATGGGGCACATTTCTTCATTACTATGACTGGGATTCCGTCACCGCCGCTCGCTTTGTGTGGGTCAAGTTGCGCAATTATCTTGGCAACCAGCGAGGGTGTAATGTGGACGTTATTTAGTTGAGCCTTAGTTCTGGGTGGGAAGTCTGGTGTAGGTATTCCTAACGAGTCCAGTGTCGAATTGGTTGAGAATCTATGGGCAAAGCATTCAGCCTTGTCGGCTGGGGAGGTGAGAACTTCAAATTCATTGATTAGTGGGGGTATTGAAGTCTTGTTCCTGCTGAGCACGCTTTTGCAGAGACGCCAAAAATCCAACTATTAATAACCAGCAGAATTTTAGAGAGTTAAAATTACAGTGGTAGTATATATTAAAATAATCCCTGAATTTGTTCCGAGCAGAGTTCATACTAGTTTGCTCTTTGTTTCATTTATAACAAAAAAAATAACTGTTTTACAATATCCTGCAATGTTACTTCTGACGTATCTCAATGCGGTAAAATGAATGTTATCTGATCTGTCGGTGTTGGAGTGGGAGGTTATAATTTCATTTTAATTGCTACATTTTAACATATTGCATTCATTTCATTTGAACAACAAATTAAACTTTGCTGAATTTCAATTAGAAAGTTTTTAAGCTATTTCATATTTAAATGTATGAAAAACAAGGATTTTCAAATGCTTCATTATTTCATGATCTTTTAAGGTAAATGCTCAAAAATTGGTGTAATAGCACACAGACATGTACATTATATATATATATATATATATATATATATATATACACACACACACACACATACATACATACATACATACACGGCTCATTCTGTGTCAAATCAACAAGGGTTTGACCATGTCCAACAGATTTTTTTTTATTTAAATTTGCTACACTTATAGATCTCCATGAAAGGAATTGAATGGCACCTGTTACACGTTTCAAGACCTCTGACCTTTAGTACAAAAATGTTGAAAAATGTCAATAGTAACCAACTGTACAAGATGATATCTCAGTTGTTTAAGGACCTACAAAGTTCATTTATATATCATTCTAAAGTACTTGGATAGATCTACAATTTTACCTGGGCATTTTTTTTTTTTTAGAGGTCAAATACAAAAGTTGACTTTGACCTGACCTATCTCAAAAGACAATATTTTAATTTCTTTTAAATTTTGACAAAATATTTGTCTCTCTTATGACAGTCTTCTTATATGTGCCCTGTCCCTTCAGGATGTAGGCGATCATGGTTCTCCACGTCTCCCTATCCCTTGTGGCTCTTAGTATGTTTGCTCCTGTTACACCTCACAACCCCCGTTCTGTCATCCACCTGATCAGGCTCTGCAAATATGTTATCTGCTGCCTTCCTCTGTCTCTTTCCTTCTATCTGGCTAGTCAGTATCAGGTTCTCCAAGCTCTCCTTCCTTATTGCATGTCCCAGGAACTTCAGTTGTCTCTTCCTGATGTTCAGTATTAATTTCCTTTTTGTTGCCATTCTTTCCAACACCACATCGTTGCTTGCATGTTCAGTCCACAATATCCACAGCATCCTTCTGTAGAACCACATTTCCGTTGCTTCCAGTTTTGTCCTCATTTTTTATGATATTGTCCAGCATTCCCTGCCGTATTGAAGAACTGACATCACATAGCAATCCAACACTTTGTTTCTAGAGAAATTTTCCTGTGTTAGTACTTTACTCAGCTTCTGGAACGTGTCCTTTGCCATGCCAATTCACCTTCGGATCTCTGTGTCGCACTTTCCATCTCCTATTAGAACACTTCCAAGGTATTTAAATTTTCGTACTTGCTTGATTCTGGTATCCCTCACCTGTATTTGGCACTTTGGGTTGCACCTTTTGCTGATGACCATGCATTCAGTTTTCTTAAAGTTTATTTGTAGTAGTCCTTTTTGTCACTCTCCACCGCTACCTTCTATAGGAGGTCTTAAGGTTCCTTTCCATGTCTGCAATCAGCACTGTATCATCTGTATACCTTATGTTGTTCAAATTGTGTCCTCCAATAACAAATCCTGGCGTGTCATCTAAGGTCCTCAAAATATTCTGTGACAGCATATGTTGCCTTACACTCATAAGATGTTGTGTTGTCTTGATAGTTTTTGACTTTAATGTACTATCATACCACATACGCACCCGGCATAGGTACTGTTTCTTAGTATCCATATCCCCTGCATTGATTACCAGAAAAATGGGCTTCTGTTCTTTCTTCCCAAGTTCACAATTAAACCTAAAAAATGGGTTAATCACATGACAATTTTTATGGGTTCATAAATGCTGCAAATACATTGTATCCACACCACATGATGCAGTTAATTTGGGAATGTCCACTGTGATTGGCCCATCTTTGAGGTTCAATTGTGAGCTAACGAGAAAAGAACCAAACACCATTTTTGGAGGAATTCAAGTTCAGACTATCAAGAATGTGTAGAAACAAAAAAAATTCAATTTCCCATAGTGCCACATGTTTTTTTGGGACGCGCGAGACCAATACCCAAACCTCGGCTTAAAAGTTCAATAACTCAAAAACAGTTCATTTTCAGAGGTTTTAGATATGATATTTGGATTCCTCATGTGGAAAACCATTTTAGTGCAAATTTTCAAGACTGAACCTTGTCTAGAAATGGACTTATGCCCAAAAATGTAAATTCAAAATGGCGGAAATTTGCAACAAAACACGATTTTCATAAAATACTAAAAGTGCGATATTTCCAGAACCGCTTAGAGTTAGACGCTCAAATTTTCAGGATTTTCTAGTTTCTATGATACCAACATATGGTGAAAATTTGAAAAAAATCTGAGAGGTAAGGGTGTCAAAGATGTTTTTTTCTGGATGATTTGAGATGGAATTACCCTAGTGCCAAATTCTGTTTATATTTTGCTTAGTTTCTAGCTTTTTGGAAGTACAGTCAGAATTTGAATTTTTTGTGATCTCTTTTCACTTGCAAATTTCTTTCAAAGTTTTGGTGTTCTGCAATAGTCGATTCCTCATGAGAAATGTTTAATGAAATTATACTGATTCTATCAGATATTGCTCCTGTAATTTTTTCTATTTTTTCTTATAAAGGGTATGTTTTTCAAGTTTTTGTCACAATCAAAAGATGTCAGATTTGAGCTCTAACATTGACATATGTTATTTTCATTCATTTCTCAAGGTACCTAAGTACTTTCAACCTCTTTCCGAGATCATCTTCAAGGGTGTGAGTTATAGTAACAAACGTAACCAGAAAACTGTGTTGCTAAAAATTACTGTACATTTTTTCCTGTTTCAAATATAATGGTTGACAAATTGCTAGCATTCATTACAGTGGAAATTATCCAAAATGGAATTTTTTTATATGTTGTAATATCACGGTCATGCTCAAGCTTGGAAAAAAAAAAAAAAAAAACAACACTTTTTACAAACGTTTTAGAACATTACTACAGTATTCACAGCTGATTGACAACTTAAGTGTTTTAATGAATATTGCCTTGAGAATCTGTAGTTTGCTTTTCTTGTGTAGGATAGTTGTATTATCAATCATTTTTTTTTTATATTGTGAATGTAGACAGGAATATTGTAGATGTCTACAAATGGATGAATGGTCAGACAAATGTAATGTAAGATGTCTAGTTAATGTGGTTGTTGTAAATCCAACATATATATTTGTTTTTTGGCAGAGATACATTCTCCCAAGGGACGTTTGAATTGATATATAATGTTGGTTTTACATAACATCAGTTAGGGTGGGAGGGGTTATTACAAACAATCAAATCAGTAGTATTGTACCTTTTATAATATATTATTAATTTTAATATTTTATTAAGAACAACGGGAAATATATAAGTATGAATCAGATTTTTTTTATTATTTTCTCATCCTGTTTGTAGTTATCGTGCAAAAGAAGAGTTTGATAACTTTAGGGTCTTTTGTTTGATGTGTATTGATAGCTTTTATTTCCTGGTATTTACTCCTAAAAGCATTAAACAGCTTAGGACATACCACCTTTTGTATCAGAGTACCCTATTTTTGTTCTTATTTGTTTGCATAATTCTTGCTTGCCATGAATGCATCAAGCCTGTATCCCACCGACATCAAACTGTTGCATTCTTCATCTTGTGGTTCCAGAATTAACACAGCCACTTTCAGTTCTTGTTGTTTCTTGGGTAGAGAATGGGTTTTTCCTTCAGTCTCCTCTTCAGGAGATGGAATGCATGCCTTATGGTCAGGTCACTGACTAGGCCAGTCTAAAACTGTCCACTTTTATACCCTGATTAAGTCCTTTGTTGTGTTTGGCAGTATGTTTTTGGTTATTGTCATGCTGTATGATAAACTTCCTCCCAATTAGTTTGGATACATTTCTCTGAAAATTAGCATACAAAATATTTCTGTAGACTTCTGAATTCTTTCTGCTGCTACCATAAGTTATATCACCAATAAATATGAATGAACATGTTCTAGAAGCAACCATGCAAGCCCAAGCATACACATGAGCTTGTAAGCATATTCTTTTTCCGTCACTTTGGTAGAGATAAAACTTGGTATCATCAGTCGATAAAACTTTCTTCCAGAACTTTTGTTGCTCGTTTCTATATTTTCTTTGAAATTCTCATCTTGCTTTCTGATTTTTCATCATTAGTAGTATGGCCTCTATATTTCTGCTCTTGAAGTCTTCATCAGACAGTGGATTGTGAAAATTCACCCTACACTGATTGTTGTTGGTGATGTCAATGACTTGGTGGGGGGGGGGGGGGGGGTACCCCTCACACCCTTCACAATGTATTGTTCTATGCCTGTTGATCAGTACACAAATGTATTGTTCTATGCCTGTTGATCAGTACACAAGTAGTTTTTTTTTCTAAGACATTCCCAATTATATTGTTGGCTATGCCTAATGTCTGTCCAGTGGCTTTGATAGATTTTCCTTCTAAATGGCTTGTTTTCTCTCAAAGATAGCTCTCTCACCTTTCATGTTGGGTTAACCTTTTTAACAAGAAATGGTAGTGAAACTCAAGGCTAAAGCCAAAATCATTTGAAGTAATGTTTAATGAATCTAAAAGACAAGAAACATTTGTTCCAATAGTTTTGCTCACTTGAAAAATGTTTACTACAATTCAGTATCAGGAAAGACAAACACACAAAATGCACAAAGACTGGAAGGTACAGTAGCTGAAACATTAGGGCTATAACAACGAAAGCAAGGAAGGACAGCAGTTTTACTAAGTCAGTATATAATAATAGAAATTCATTGTTTTTAATTAGGTAGATTAAACCTTTCCAAAAGCAAATCTAATAGCATTGACTATAGCAAAAACAGATACATAGCAAGTATTTCTGCTTACCACAACTCTTTCCAGAATATTAGTAGGCAAAGGGCGAGCATGGAACACAAAGTGCTCCTCCTGAACTTCTTTTTTATAGGTTGGAAGCTTGCTTCCAGGTAGGTCAAAAGGAACAGGGACAGTAGCTTCTCTCTTGGGTATTTCTTTTATTCCAGTTCGAGTTTGGAAAATTTTCCTGTCAACTTCTTTAGCTTTGAACTTGTATCTGGAAAAAGTTAATTGTAATCATCATTGAAGTTAGCACTATTTCAAATTTAAAACCCATTTGTATGTATTCCAAACTATTGCGTTTTTAATATACATAGAGAAAACTTTATGTAGGTATATAGAGCTTGACAAAACAAAAACATGGTACCAAATTTATCTTGCTAGCTCAATTAGCAACTATGTTATGACCATTCAAATTTTGTCAGATTTTCTATGTTGAGCACGATTGAGTCAGAAACCCATTTTAACAGTATATATGTATAGCTACAGGTTTCAGACAAGTCAAAAATCATTATAAATGCAATGCCATCAAGTAATAAAGGCAGATAATACTAATAGGATTAATAATTATTCAGTAAGACTAGCATAAACAAAGGGGGCGAAAAAAAAAAAATTACATTCTTTCCTAAAAACAGTGCAAAAATCAACAAAGCAACTTCGACCATTCATATAAATTTCTAGTTTAAACATAATGTTTCGTAGTATGTTAGAGATTAATCTAATTTTTTAATCATATGAGTACATTAGTAAACCAAATTTTATTTCACCACGTAATTACAGGCAGAAGTAAAATTTGATAGTAGGACCAAAAAATATAATTTTTTAACATGCAGTAAAAGAAAATGTCCAGTGAAGATACAAACATTAATCTTTGAAACTTTACTAATTTTGGGATTAAGAACTCAAAAATTATTTTATCTATATTAAAACTAAAATGTATCTGCTTTTTTGAAAATTTTGCAAATTTGTACAATTTTTGACTTGCCCAAAAAAGGACTAACATCAACTTATTTTTAGTGTGTAAAATAAGCTGGTTTGATTTAACTACTATTTGGAAAGATAGACAAGAAATCAGTGATATGGGGGCAGGGACCTTGCAGCGACCAATGTTCATGGCTGTCAGCTTTAAGCTTCTGAACATTACCGCAAAAGAAATATAGTTGGTTTGAAAAAAAAAAAAAAAAAAAAAAAAAAAGTGCTATTAGACCACCAGAAACCAATTTTAACAGGCAGGCTTTTTTTTTCCAGTAAGTCAATTTCTATCACCCTGGAATTTCTTTAAAAATCATCCACTGAGGTGACTTGAAACTGAAATTTAACTAATTCTGAGAAAAAGAATTCAATAAAACATTTCTACAACATAAATACCATTTCTTGTACATGCGTTATATACTGCTACTGGAAAACAACAAAGTGTATGTGTAAGCCACGTCTCTTCACCTACACATTTTTGCTTTTTTAGGTTGTCACTGACTTTATCTACAGCCAGGCAGTCGTATCTGTCAATCACATTTTCCCAGGCCCAATGCCTTCAAGCCGGTTGTCATTTTTGTTGACCTTATCTACAGCCAGATGTTTCTGTCAAGTACATCCACCATTCAAAGCAATATATTACACAGAGCTAATGTTATGAAAATTACAATTTTTAACTTGCAAAAAAAAAAAAAAAAAAAAAAAAAGACAGTAATCCTACAAAACTTAGAAACTGTTTCAAGAAATTTATTGTTTGTCAAAGCTTCAAACTCATCTCTTCAAACTTTAAACACTGAAATGAATAAAATACATCTACTGGAACTGATGAAAGACTTCATGGCCAGTTTAAATGAACTCCTCTTCTAATGGTAACTTGTAGTCTGAATTTATAGCAAATACTGGAACATTCCATACTCTATCACCTCTTGAAAGTAATATTATTATCTTAAAGCAAATGTTGACACTACTTGTGCAATATCACCCCCCAATCAAAAATAATTTTTGCTTTTTTTTTTTTTTAAATCATTTCACCCCGAGCAAGGCAGAAATGCCACTAATGTGCAGGGGGCTACATAACTGTAAAAAACATTAGAAAAGAGTGAGGAGTACAAACTAGTTAGAAAGGAGCAATAGAAAATCTGAGAATGTAGGTGCAATGACAGATACATAGGTGGAGAGAAAGGGAAGGTTATACGTGAGTGGGGAGAGAGCTAGAGTCCAGTGGTTAGTAGATGAGTATTGACTTTGCATTTAAATTTCTGGAGGTTGTAGCCGTCAGGAAAGCAAGAAAATTTTGGTGACTAGATAGAAACATAATATTAGTGACTTGGTCCTTGTAAAAGTTGGAGTACTATGATACTGGCCTTGGCACTTGAAATTGAGTCATTTGATACTGCTTTTCTCCACAACATGCCGTAGTTGTTTGAATAATCAGATCCACTGAGTACCTTTTTTACCTTCATTTATTCCTTTAGCTGATGATTTAGAGGTGGAGATGAGGTTCCATTAAAAAGTTATTACTGTAATGCATTCTTTCATAGTTTTTAACTTTATTCATTGCAAGGAATTTGGAGGTCTTTTTCAGCCTGCTCCAACTTTGAAAACTACTTTTCAAGGCATGCAGTTCATCCTCCACTGAAGAGAAGTTTAAATGTGAAAAGATCTTACATTTATTATCTTCCATAATTGCAAAAGTAAAATGTACCATTTTTTTCTTTTTAAGAAAATGTAACAATTTCATTTTAACCTCTGATATGGAACCTAATTCCTAAAATTAATAAACAAATAACTATTATTTTGGGGAGAGGGGACTGGATAAATTTTCCAGCTCATATTTATTTTTTTTTTTTGTTGTTTTTTTACAATCAATAAAATGAATTCAGTTTTTTTTTTTTAAAAGAAAATGAAAATAAATTTTCAATGTAATCCCTAAATCCCTAAATTAGAGAAAATGCTACAGCCTTAAACATAAATGAAATGAATGACCATTAGAAGAGAAACTGGACACTTAAATTCTTTCTGAATTTTTAGGGACAAAGGTGTGAAAAATTTAAGGAACTAAGAATATATCCAGTTTACATACTTATTTTTTGATTTAATAATGTGAATTGTTTAATATTTTTTAAGAAAATGTATAAATGCAGCAGATACAAAAGTTATTTGGGCATGACAGGTTCGACAAAATAGAGTTAATACAGTTTTAAAATACATCATTAAAGAAAATATATGAAAAGAATATTTAATTTGCAATATTCATAGATAAGTATGATTTTGTGGAAAATTTGTAAGCACACTAAGTAAGGCTAATCAATTCCACAAATCAGTTTCTCAAACACAAGTAAGCCACTCTCCTCGCCAAAACAAAAAAACAGCCTCTGAATGAGCATACTGTGCTTTTTATGCATTCAACCAGCCATCACTTTGCCAATGAGCACCCAGAACCAGACAATAAAAATGGCTACAATCAACAGCGCCATTTTCAGCCACACAAAGCACTACCCATTTCACTTCCAGTTCAAAGCTCGCCAATTCAGTTTCCATACTCCAATGCAAAACATACATGCGACTCTAGCCCTTTTAGGTCGCCAAAATGCATCCTAGGGTGGATCTTTTCTATTGGGTACTCCTTCAAAGAGGAACAACACGAGTTTTGTTCTCAGATGAACTACTACCTGGAGGGTCATTGGGGGCTCCAGTATCAGTTTATGAACTGCTGATATCGGAGGAATCACCTGGAAATCTCAATTCCAAGTACACAAATTGTTCACTTTCTTCAGTGTCACTATCAGGGTCTGATGAGGGATATGAACCCAAAAAAGGGTGTAAATTCTTCACATGCTGTGATGCTTCATCAAACTGACTGGACTAACTACTTGGGTTATGCATCCCTTTTTGAATTTGGTTGTGCATCTACTGAGTGGAGTCTTCTTTGTATACCCTTGAATGTTTTGTGGTTCAAGTGAGGGCATGACATCAATGTTTCATACCCGGACATGGTACCTATGCAGCATATCAGTTGATGGAATTGATGTGCCAGTAGACTGCCTCTGGCACTGAACATTGCTTTCTGGCAGCAATGGTCTTGATACTTCTATGGCCGAGTTCAACGATTCCAATCTTAGTCGATACACAGACACATAGGAATCTCAAGTGCACTTCCAAGCTACTTAAAAAGCACTTGACTTTCTTACATGTGAATGTAGTGCCAGTCAATATTTCATTTGGCAGACCCAAGTCATAGAAAATTAATTCCAGCCGATAAACGATACTAGCAGAGCCCTGCCAATGCAGCAGCTACCCATATTGCAACCAAGAGGGGCCCCGCATTCAATGAACATTTTAAAAAAAAAAAAAAAAAAAAATGACCATTTCTCTAATTGCTAACCTGCTCAAGGTCAATGTTCCTTCCTTTAAATACACCAGCACTGGATCAACTGTCTGGCAGGCTTCAACAACAAATTTGGATACTCTTGGGTCAGCAGATCTGGCAAAGTGTAAAGTTCTCTTCACCAAAGTGTGACTACTTTGGTGATGGATGTTGGTCACCTGATTCTTGTTTAATCTGCCCCCCACAGTGGCACAGCCTTACACAACTTGCTGCTCTCCTTGCCCATGTAAATCCAACCACCTCCATGGCATCCAGGTAAGGCAGTCTGCACAGTTTAGACAGAATTTCAGTGTTACAGCTATCATCAAGGAATGTTCCTCTGCCAATGCTCTCAATGTCTCTAAACACTGCCGTGCCAACATCTCACCAGCCACCTTTGTGTTCACCCAAGAGTCAGGGTGTCAGATATCCATCAATGAATACATGTCAAATCCATAATCAGATGTAACATCAAAGCCTGCCACTGAAGGGCCAGATTTATGCCTTTTATTGCTGCATCACGCTCAGCCAGATTGAGGTGCTTGGCTTGTTCAGTTGGACGCAACTAACAAGCATCCTTCACAATGCTCCCATTCACTCCTAGTGTCACTCCTGTGGTCACAGAACTTGCACCTACCCAGACCTGCATTTCACTGCCATCCACACACCTGTCTCCTCTCATGGGAGACATCTCACATACTTTGGCCACTGCTTCCACTAGCATGCAATGGAGGGAGACATTCTAGATCTCATCATCCCATCTTTTGGTCACTTTGCTCACAAGCCACTTCATGAATGCAATCACCACTGAGCCATCCAAACATGAGTTCCACAAACAAATGGGGGAAAAAAAAAAAATGGTCCAATGGGTGACGATCTGTGGCATGTCCGGGGCTTCGGCTCCATCCTCCACTTGCAGTGGATCCTTCCAGACCAGACTGTAACCAGATAAGTCTTACCGCACGTGCTGCAGAAGCCAGTTTTTTTATTGACAAAAATCTTTGATAAATGTCAACGTGGCATTCTTAATAGACTGGGCTTGATTCAATATTGCTTCAATAACAGCTTATGATGAGGGGCGACACATTCAACCCAAAACCCAATTGCATAAGGCAAAAATCACTGACCTTTGAAAACCAGTCTGAAAGGGCTATAATACCTTATCAACGCAGATTTGTAAGTACGTCTTTTATAAGTCCAACACCGATTCATCAGTTTCTTGTCATCACCATTCAAAGTTTTTGTGCGCACACATCCACATTAGCAGCGAATGCCTCCATAAATTCATTCAATTCATGATAATCCATCACCAGCCAAGTTTTCTGCTTGTGCTATATATATATATATATATATATAAATAAAAACGCCATCAGATGAATCAAGCCTTGGGTGGGCCAAGCTTCTTTTCAGAATATGGCAGCAGCCATGCATTATGCTGCCACAATAGCAGCTCTTTTTCATATATATCCCAAGCATGATTGAGCACAGTGTATTCTTTTTAAGCTTACCAGGTGCATGACTACTTAGCCATTTCCAGGAGGCAGACTACACCTTATTTTGGTCAAATGTCAGGCTTATCGATAGAAATGGCGGCATACCAGTTTAACTTTCTGTCAAGAAAGTGCACTTCACCCAATCTGGAATGTCCCTACAGTCTCAGGACATTTAGTTAGGACCAAAGCATCTATAGCAAATAACGGCCCCTCTGCATGAGTTAGTAGGAAAAACTTCCTTGTCTGTGTGTGTTCTTGGGCAGACACAGTGACCAATTCCTCACGCTACTTGTCATCAGTCATGATTGCCTTTGCCCAAGTTTGAAATGCTCCACAATCATAGTGTCCATCCTAGATGACACCTGGAGAAGCTAACATGTTGTGGCAGATTCAAATGTGCACGCCATCCAATGTTCAGGCAGTGATCCTCCAACCAGTAGAGTAATTTCATTCTGTCAAAGTCGTTGCGCCACAAATAGATCAAACATCTTTTGCATATGCAGTCATAAGAGCCCATTTGATCTGTTCAGAGTTTGGCCTTTGCTCCATACTCAGCTGCCAACACACAGCAAGAATACTGCCTCAGTCTTAGTGGCAAGACACACTCAATTATATCCATGGCATTGATCTTGCAGACTAACTCAACATTTTTGATCCATTCCATGATCAGCGTGTCAGTCACGGCATCCCTGAACTACAGAATCAGCAGGATACAAAAAAAAAAAAAAACCTGAAACTTGGTCTGGGGTGGGGGGAGTCACAATAACAAAATAGCTTGAGTAAAAATTGTAAGCACACTGAACAAAAAGCTGATTAATTCCACAAATAAGTTTCTTAAACACAGATAAACCACTCTCCTCGCAAAAACAAAAGACAGCCTCTGAATGAGCATAGAGCTGTCTGATTCACTTACAGTCCGAAGCAAACAATACGCCACTGCAAAACACTCACACAATTCTAGCCCTATTGGGTCACCAAGATAAGTCTCCACCACAGCGAGATTTCACCTGGTGATGTTCATTCACTGTCAGTAATACAATTTTAACATTAACACCCAACTGTTTTACATAAAATCAATGTAGTAAACAGTCTAATTCATGTGCACTTTGAGTTGTACGGATTTAAGTAGAGACCTTGTTCCACAAGGAGACAGTAATTTTTAAATTTCTCTGGCATATCATACACTAAATTTTTCAACTTAAGAGATTTTAAGACCACTTCAAACTTTATGGTTAGCCAAAAAAAGATGCTTTTTTCTTTAACATGGGGCTATTTTGACATGCTGTGAAACAACTCAGTGTAACAAATTTAAAAAATATCACTATGAAATTACCATTTTTGAAACTAGAAAAATCAATCATTAAAATAGCAACCTAATTTAAAGGGATATGGAATAAAAACTAATCATCACATGAAGTATCTTCAGAAATAAGATTAAGTTTTGTTTACACACTTTGTCAAAATAATCATGAAAACAAATGTTATATCAGGAACTGAAATGAAATTTCATTTTTACACAGTAAACTACAGCAATTTAGGATACCAGCTAGTAATATTTTTCAAAATGAAAAATAACAAGTTAACTGAATACAGTTTTAAGGCAAAAATTAAGATAAATGCTACCACTCATTTTCAATGCTTACCTCCCTTATATCAAACATTCGGAAACAAGTGCAGCAATTTTTGTTTACTTTTATATGAAATGATTTTAACATTTTAAATATTAATATTTCAAAACTTTCGATGATTTTAATTGGATGATAAATACAAGTGTACCATAATCAAGCTGACAGCTAAAAAGTTATTTGATTTATGAAGTTTTATTTTTAGAAAACCTCAACAAAAACAGTAATCAGCAGTTGAGTGCCTCTGAGGAATCATTGCTAAACAGGCATGTCCTACGCTTATATAGAATAGCTCCAGTTGAGGTTGCCTTGAAGATTCCTAAGGCAGATTAGGTAAGATGGAAAATGTGATAGAGATGCTCAAATTCAACATAAGAAAATAAAAATAGCACTAGGTAAGAGTGATACTAATATCATCAAACTGCCAGCTGACAATGAGTGTTGATAAACAACTTGGAATACTGAAAAATGGCAAGTCTAGTTTGGAAATGATAGTTATCGCAAAGAGAAAAGGATCCCACCCTAAAAACCAAATGGGATGTTTCACAGATCCTAAATAAGAACAACTACTTCACACTCAATAAGCATAAATAGCCAACTCAATGATACATAAAAAGATGCCACATATGTATGGCTTCCAAAATGCAAAGTTGGTATCCCATTGAGGTACAGGGGACCTGCATGCCTAATCCTCAGCAGATTCTTTGTGGATATAATTAACAAGGAAGTTCTCATAATGTGTTAAAAACTAAGAACACTTTATGGAATCATACTAAATCATACATAACCAGGGTTCCTACAAATGAATGAACTCTTCAGTGGTTCGAAACCAATAGGAATTAGGCGTCTACATTGATAAAGATACTAGCATCCAGATAGATAACATGATGGAAATGACATTATGTGTACAGTCAATATTCTACAAACTAGAGTGACATAAGGAATGCTTGCCAATGGATTTGCTGTTGTCACCAGTGATAGTAAACATATACCAAGAATACATCAAGGAAATAGCTTCTGCTATGATACCATAAAGCAAACAGTATGGCAAAAATACATGACAACTTTAAAGTCTGGACTCAGTCAAGATGTTCCAATATTTCTGAACCATGTGAACTCAGCAAAACCTGCAATCCAATTCACAATGGAAATAAACAAATAGATGGCCTTCCTGGATATACTGACAATGGGTATACCTCACAAGTCAACCTTCAGATAAATTCATATCACCCATATAAGCTAAAGAAAGGGATCATCTGATGCATACAATACCATGCAAAATTCTAAGTTGAAATAGACATACCACTAGGATAAAATCAATGTATGTAACCTAACTACCCTGAACGATATCAGCTTCTGCATGGAAAGAGAAAGAAAGGGGTGAAAGAGGAGAATTTGAGGGTGAAAAACTGTCAGCATGTCTCTATGACATTAAGAATTTATTGGAAAAAGATCTGCATTCCATATAACATCAGCTTAACTCGATGGAGAGTCAAACTCAACACAAAGAACATGCTCAAAAAATTTTACCCCTTACAGTCATGGCAAAAAATATAAAAGTGAACTCAATTAGCCCATAAAAGTAAGGTTGGAAGATTGATTTGTTAATCAATCCTTTTCTGGGTCATTTAAAGTGAAAATATATTTGTAAATTCTGAAAAATTTTTTTGTTTTTTTTTTTGCAAAGGAATATTAACGATTTTGGGGATAAATACATGATGAAGAAAGTGTTGAAAGCAAGTGTGGTTTGAAAGAAGATTTTGGTATTATTTGCCTTGCTATGTGTGTTAGAATTTCTGTTATGTTATGAATGATAACAAGAAGTTAAAAGGCATTAACTGTTGCAATTAAACTTATGAATTGTCAGAATTGCTCTTCTATAACGTTTATTTCATTTTTGATAATTTTCTCAAAAGTTTAGGATGGCTGAAATCAAATTATCTTCAAGACTCCCTATATGACATGACAATTATCAAGCCTGCATCTTCAGTTATACACTGTTAAAATTGGCTTCTGTCAGAATCACAAAAAAATTTGGCTTCTCACAGCTGGAAAATTTAAAATTCTGACAAAAACTGGTTGCTAAAAAAAAAAAAAAATTTGGTATTATTGTTGTTTTGTCAATCCCTCTATTAAAAGTTATTGAAAATGAGAATTTTAGTTTGGGATACCCACATAATAGGAAGGTTCATTAAATAGCTAAGGGTATAAAAAAAAAAAAAAAAAAAAAAAAAAAAAAAAACCAGCATAGGTCCAAAACTTAAAATGAACTTTTTCCATCAAAATTATTAAGAGGAAAGATGAAAATATTTTTTAATTATTTTTAAAAAATTTTTAATACTTTCTAACATGTTCGAAATTTTGGTTAAAAAAATCTTGTTTAGATTTCAGTTAGCCAGTAACCAAATCATTACAAGAGATTACAATGGAAAATATATTACATAACTCAGTATTTTTACCAATGACAAACACATTAATTTGGAAATTCTTTCAAAAATCAAATAATTATCAGATTTTAATGAAACTTTCAGGACTTATTCACAAATGAATTAAATTATGTTTGAAATTCTTAATTTAAAAAAAAAAAAATCTTGGTAAAAATATATTTTTTTTACATGTTACACCCACCCTCCACATAAATTCATGAAATTTTAAGAAATTAAATTTTGTTGCGATAAATGATTAGTTAAACGTGGGACTCATTGGGGAATGTAAGTCAATATTTTTTTTGAAAATCTTTGTGTCTTTTCTAAAATCTGCTCCCAATATTATAATAAAAAATACAATATAACTATGACATTTAATTTAAGCTTTTAATTGCTTGAATTAATGACAATAGTGTGAAGAAAAATATTTTTTTATCAATGAAATTTTAAAAGAATTTTTTTTTCTTTTTTTAAATTATAAAAATTTACAGTTTTAAAAATATTTTTAAAATACTTTAAAAGATTTGTTGGGGTTAGTTCAAAAACTTAAGCAAATATATTTTGTAATGGAAAATTTAAAAAAATAAAGATCGTTCTGCCTGTATTTTTAAAATAATTTTTAATTTTTTTTTGTGTATTTGAAGTTTGTTTTTTTTGTATGGTAATTTGTATGTGTAAATTAAAAGGTCATGTTATTCAGAGTTTTCTCCCCTTACGCAAAAAAAAAAAAAAAAAAAAAAAATTGTACAATTATACACTTGTGATTGTCATACTCTGACAACCTGTCAATACATTTAATATATGGTAGACATGTCAAAAAGTTCAACTATGTTTAAGAAATAGTTTTATTCCAAATTTCATGTTATAAATAAGTAGTACTAGTATAAATCAGATTAATTTAACATAAAATTTGCTAATTTTCCAAAAATAATGTGTCACTGATGTATATTTTATTTTTGCAAGATTTTTTAAAACCGAAAATTAACTTGTTTACAAATGTGTCAATTGCTCAAAAATGGCTGAAAAATTGATAGATTAAAACAACAAATTAAAAATTTTAGCTTCCAATTAATATAATTTGTTTGAAATACACCAGAGTATTTTGTTTACTGGAAATAGTAAATTTAATCATTTAGCTTGCCATTAAAACTAAATAAAACTTTCAAGAAAACTTAAAAATTCAATTTAAAATTCAGATATCAAAATAGAGTGGAGGTGCCTATTACATAAGGTTTTAATGTGATCTACTAGTGATGTATATGCAGGTATTGGCATATTATTGACATACATGTGTATTCTAACCATCATTTAGAAATCTTCCTATTAATTTTGGTGCACATTTGTTTAATTTCCTTGAGGTTAGTGAATTTTTTCTTTCAACTTGTTGTTCACAGTAACTGTTTTTTCTCATCTTAATAAAATGTGTTTCAATTAGCATAAAATTTGGTACCCACCCACCAAAAAAATTTCAAAATAGCAAACATTTTTTTTTTATATATCTGAACTTCTTTAAGTGTGTGTAATGGTCATTCCAGTTATCTTCATGTGAATAAAAGATAAAAATAACAGTAGGGTTCAATTTTCAAAAAGATTTAAAATTTTTTACAACCCAACTCTCATTCTACTACTATAACAATTTCCTTAAGTGGGGGAACAGTTGAAAAGGATTATAAAAAAACAATTTAAGTATAATGGACATAGAATACTTGTGAAAAAAAAAAAAAAATTGATCAATTAACTGATTCTCAAATTTGTTTTAAGCAAGAGACTCAAATGTAATATTTCATCACTTTCTTTGAACATACAAGGAAAAAATAGCTCATTGAAATCTTTTGAAATGGTTCTCTAGGTGCTATATGTAAAAGTGAAACACTTTATTCTTACTGCAGCACTTTAACTAAGTGATTTTCCAAAATAACCCTTTTGTACCTAATACAATATTGAAAACAAACAATTTTTCTTGGCACAAGGAATTGTGATACAAAAACCTATTATTGAAATTAATGCACTATATTTAGTTCTGTCATCAGTGCCCACTAAGATTTAGACAGCCCATCTTAGTTTTCATGGCTTATTCCTAAAAAGCTACTAGAAATTGATTTTATAATTTTCAGAATATATTTTACTTACTTTTGGATCTCTTCAAATTCCTTTTCTTCAATTTCTTTTGTACTGAGAATATTCACAGGACGTGATCTCTGCTGGCATGTAAAATTGGGCGTCTTTGGTATTGTACATTGAGGTTGAGACCAACACTTTTGTGATTTACCACCTAGTTTGTTTGTTTTTTTAAATAAAAATTGAATAATTTTTTTAATCAAAGTGCTGTATACTGGAAAATGTTTGGAAAGAGTCCATTTTCAAATGGAAAAAAAAATGTCAAACAACAAATATCAAAACAGTATTAAACCATCTCACCATAATACATGTAATGCAGAGGATTGTATATTTCATATATGGAACTGCTATCCATTATCTTCATATGATGGAAGAAATCTACACTAAAATGATTGATATACAATATGCATATATAAACATTTCATACCAAATATTGAACAAATTTATTGATAGAACAGTGTTCTAGTTTTCCCTCAAGAGGCTATGCTGATGACTTTATAGTTGGAATAAGAATGATCCTGGTTTAAAAATAAATAAAAATTATCACCTTTTACTATGTGATCCAAGAAGTAGAACATGATAAAACTTCGAAAATTGGAATGAAATCAATGATGGTACATACATACATACTTTGAATCCATCATAAAAATTCAAAATGTGGAATTAATAGATACTAAACACTTAAAATATCAATATAGATCATAACCAAATTAGTATAGGAAATAAGTAAAATGAACACAAAATAAGCTGTGCTAGATTTTATAAAAACTAGTTGTATTCTTAAATAACCTTGTCAGATCCACATACTTGTTACACATGCTGTTCAACTTGATCAGAAATACCTCAGATATCAGCCATATACAACTGTTTTTTCAGATCAAGGACTAGAATGAATTCAAGAGAATGAACCAATGCATCTTAAAGATCATTCTTTTTCTGATCTTGCAGATTGGTGCTACAGAATAAAAAACTTTACCAAATAAAAACCGTATCACTTTAAAACTTTCAACAATAGCAGTAACTAAAAATAGACAAAACCTGTTTTAATAATGAAAATCAAAATGTTGCTTTTCCACACTACCTAACAATACCAGAGAGCGGTAACTGTACTTATTGGTCATACCTTTTTTGCTTTGTATTTACAATCTTCTAAGACCATTTTAAAAATCAATAGAAAATATATATGCAGACAATGTATGCTTTTAAGAAAATGGCCAAACCTCATCATTACCATAAAAGAATCTTTAAAAAAAAAAAAAAAAAAAAAAAAAAAGAATTAATATGGCTTTAAAATCTAAACTTGTGCCTAACAAAGAATAGTTATTCATGTGAAAAAAAACTATCAACAGAATAAAACTATAAATTTTATATTTTACAAAATTTTCAATGTAATAATTCAATCGTATCACCCCAAGCAAGGCGGTAACACCACTGATGTGCAGGGGGCTACGTAATAGTGAAAAGATTGGAAAAGAGAAAACCGGAAACCACATCCTAAACAGGGAACAAGGGATGAGCTTCTTAACCTGTTCAATAGATGTGGGTGGAGTGTGAACCGGGCAATAGATAGATCTATCTACTCCAATTGAAGATTTTGCTAACATTAATCATGCAGCATGTAGACATGCAAAATGAACAAGAGTTTTTCTACAAAATACAATTTGTTTTCTTTGGTAAATCTGGTATGAATAAAAAATATTTCTAAAACAAAATTGAAAGTTTATATAGCAAAAATCCATTTAAACAAACCTTTAGAATGTGTTCGGAACCTTTCTGGAGTTTTCTTGGAGAAATTTCTAACCTGTTCGGCCACAGTTTGAAATTTCTGAACAGGAGCTTCCTTTCTTTTATTTTCAGATAATTTGAAAGGTTGCACCACTGTCTTCCTAGGAAATTTGTTATACTAAAAGATACACATTTATTTTTATTAAAATCAGAAAAATTATGCCCAAACAATTTATATACAAAATTATAATCATGATATATTCTAACAAAAAAGAAATTAAAAATTTTCCTGATGTGAAAAACTAATGGAAATTAAATTGTTTTTAATCACAAATTTATCATTTTCACATTAATTCTATGAGCATTAAGTATGAATCAGAAATAAACTTCAAAGTTACACTATATATTACAATATATGTAAATTCTTTATTACAATCAATCATGAAAAAAAAAAACATAAGTATTTGTAATATGTTGTATAGAAATTAGTATAAAAATTAATTAGTGAGATACAGTTGTACTGTACTTAATAATTTAAGTTAGCTCATTCCCATAAAAGTTCAACTTGCCTGACATTTTTATTCTTAAAGCAAAGTCATCACAACTCTACACTTGTATAGCTTTGTAAGCCAACAGAAAAAAAAATTCCCCAGTCAAAATTGCAATAGTTACAATTCCAAGCTTCAATTTTTACTTTTGTCTCCTACTTACCTGAATGAAATCATCCTTCCGTAAAATCTGAGCCAGATCAGTAATAGGAGATTTCACAAAATCTGCAGAATGAGAGCGAACTCGCTTGTCAGTTCTGAAGTCAAATCCTTTTGCCACAGTGAGTTTGCAATCAGAATTCACAGGAACATAGCCTTTGGACTTGAGACTCTTTTTAAAAGATTCTTCAGCCAATTTCTTTGCAGCTGAAGCTTCTTGGCGTTTTTCCTCAATCTTCTGCAATTCAAGCTCAGCACTTGTCATTTGCTTGCTGTTACTTGTTGCTCTATAAGTAAAAATCAGATTCATTACTTAATACAATACAATACTAAATATGCATAATCAACAGTTCAAATAATTTTTTAACTTTGTTATGTTTGTAATAATACTGGTTAATGTTTTAGAAAATTAAACATTTTTCAAAAACTCACATAGCTTTATTGAAAAATTTTTCAATTGTATATGTTATTCTACATAAAAGGATAAAGAGTAACCCATAAAAATCTGAGAACATCTATTAATGTCAACTATCATCCACAATAGTTCAAATTATCAGGATTTTAATAGTTTCCCACCCCATCTGCAAAATTTTTTTTTTTAATACTTCTAAAAATTGAAGACAACACACACCTAATGAAGGCTGAGGAATATATTGGCCAAAATGAAAACAAC
Source organism: Ascarosepion bandense (assembly GCA_037127315.1). Taxonomy (NCBI): domain Eukaryota; kingdom Metazoa; phylum Mollusca; class Cephalopoda; order Sepiida; family Sepiidae; genus Ascarosepion; species Ascarosepion bandense. The sequence continues at coordinate 153,041 of JBBBDQ010001787.1, forward strand.
TTCAAAAATATATAACGTTAAAAAAAAATTTAAAAATAAATAAAAATAATTTACCTTAGAACTTTAGAAAACAATGTTTAATAATAAATTTATGTAGTAGGAGAGAAGAAATAACTTTTCAGATGTGTACATTTTCCAATAAAATTAGTAGATGAAAAAATAATACTGTATTAACTTACTTGCCTGTTGACTGGCAAGGAAACATCCTTTTCTCAACAAAATATTCAATTACTGAATATACTGACCTGTTTGCTGATGGTACAAGATTATTTCTGACCTTGGGAACTTCACTGGGCTTATTTAATCCTCCAGTAGGCTTTTCAGAATTGAGACTGCTTGCAGAGTTGGTTCGAGAACGGCATAACCTTTCTGAGGATCTTAACTGATCTGAATTAATCTTCTCAGCTGACACCGACTTCTTTGGATTCAATTTCTTCATAGATACTGACAATCTGTGGTTCAGTTTCTCTGAACTGTTAAATTTTTGGAGAGTGTTTGTTTTGTTTAAGTGATGTGATATATTCTGGTCTGATTCATTTGATTTGTTTAGGTTCAGGTTACCAGTAGAGAGGCTTCTCCTGTGTTGACTCTGTTCTGGCAGTCGTCTGGTAAAAGTGGGTCTTGACTCTTTGTGCTGTTCATTGTTTCTAAATAGTGCAGAAAAAATATTGGAGATTAATTATTTTGACACAATACAAAGAATCAGATGCTTAAGCAATATCCAGTTAGGTTAAGAGAGTATGAGGATTAGCAATTTTTTTCTTAGAAATCATTAGCTAGTACAGGGAGTCTGATCTTCATGAATGATTCCAATGTAATTACTGTGCAAGATTAAGTATAATAAATAAGCTAAATAGTTGAGATTTATTTTGTTGAGAATTTTCCCTTATGAGAAAGCACTTAATGCACAGAAGGAAAAAAGTAAATATTTTTGAAGCAGCACAATCTTTACATAAGTACCATATAATGATTTTCAAGAAATGGCTTTTTAGAACCTACATACGGCCAGGTTCAGCTTTCACCATTATGAGAAAATATAATAGAACCTACTTTTGAAGTATTGCTACATCTTTATTTCTGTCAGTCTTCAAAACAGTTGAGGGTGATTTCCGAGGAATCCGGCCTGGTGCTTTCCTAAAAATTCAAATATATTATGCAAAATAAAGATTCTTGAATATTCTTTTACTTCATGTAAATGCATGTTTTATTCATTACTCACAATTTTTCAGCAATATTTTGCTCACCTAAATAGTCTGACCAAAATGTGGACTTGTTTGTACATGTATCTCAATATTAATTCTCTGCTTCATTTTGTTTTTATAGTGGATATCTGAACTTAAATTTAAGTTAAAACTCAATACATATCATACTGTCAGTTCCATAAGTAACTACCTTAACAGTCTCTGTAATTTGATTTACTTTTTCCTGACTGGGATTGTCTTTCTGGTTCCTTCTCAAGTATACTTCTTACTCTAAACTTCTAATGTTCGCCTGAACACTGATATTTTATTCACTAATTAATATTTTTTTCCTCTTCTCCCTCCCCCAATAGGAGTAAGTAGGTTCACCTATTATCCAATTCTTCTTCCTAGTTCAAATCTATACTTCTAACATCTCTGCTTGAACTGAATTTGTGTCTATACTTCTGAGAGGAGGTAGTATTTACATTATTCAGACTATTGTCCTCATCTTTGTTGTGATTTTTATTTCAGCCGTTGCATGCTCCAGCCTTCTTCAGGTTCTACAAGTTTCAAACCAAACTCTTTATTACAGTTACTGGGGTATATTACTTTCGTACTTGTGCGAAGCCACTTCTGATAGTGTTATGTTAAAAGGGAGCTAAATCATGATTAAGTTCACCACTGCTGTAGTCAGGAATTTTTATTCATATTTTTCTCCTTCCACCAATAGGAGTAGATAAGTGAACTTATCATCCAGCTCATACTCCTTCCTAATTCTTTGAACAGGACTACTACAAGACTCTTGTTTACTGTTTAGAACTGGGTTTCTAGTTCCTCCTAAAGTTCAACTATATAAACCTTATATTACTGCCTGAACTCTGAAATTTTACTGGCTAATACAATTCCACAAAGTAACCCTCTATCTTGAGGTGTCCTTGGCCCTTTTTGTTGTAAATATTTGTTAGTGTCATATACAGGGTGCGATGGATAAATTGTCAAAATTACTCAAAAATGAAAACAGTAACATCTTACTTTCACAGAAATATTTACCAAAATTACACAAAAATGTCTTGAAAAAGTAGATTTATTATAAAAAACACATTAGCTTTAACCACAGCATCTACTGCAACTCTTCTAGAAGGTCTTTATATATGCGCACACGCACACACACACGGGGTAAATTGTTGCCATATTTTATTTTTAATTTCACACATGTTTATCTTTAATTTTGTTGACTGCACATTATAGAAGGGTCAGTTGAGAAAAAATAAAACATGACAATTCATTTTCAGAATATATGCTGCCATAAACCTTGCCTTCAGTTCATATTTGGTGCTATAAGTTCTGCTAGACTATGACTCACTGCACTACACACATAAGAATCAAGGGGGTTGCTGTCTGGAGAATTAGGTGGCCAGATGTAAGGGGTGATGTAGTCACAGAAATTGTCTGACCAACAAATTCAGAAGTACTTTTCTTAGAATGATCAGAGCAAGTTTTCCAAGTTGACATACCTTCATAATTGCTATCAGATTTATCCAATCCTTTCCAAATCCTCTGCATCGTCCTCAGATTGACACCCAAACACACTGAAACGTGTTTTGAAGCTTCTGGCATGAAGGCTAAGTAGTACAGTATGCCATTTCCAAATTTCTGAACTATATATATATATATATATATATATATATACACACACACACACACACACACAATACAAGAAATCTAGAAGTGAGCCACCACCTACCACGGTTTCACACAACGGTTCTTCAGGATAAGAAGCTAACAACTAAGATTAAACCAGCAAATATATAGTACTCAAGTGAAGAAGAAACCAAATCAAGAAGGGTAAAACAACCTTTATTATAACAAAAAAAAAACCCTATTTAAGTAAGCAATTTTTTATGTGTTTACATTTATTCAGAATTTCTGTTTTAGAATTTAGCAAGTTCCGCGCAGGCTCGAACAAAGCTATGGCTAATTTTTCTTCCCTGCATAATTTGCAGAACTTACTACCTGCTTTGTAGTTCGAACATTTTTTAATATCTCCCATTTAAGAATAGGATCTTTTTTAATGGTATTTTTAACTTTCCATACATGCGAAGCTAACGCAGTACTGTGGCTATATTTTTCGTACCTAAAAGAACTTTTATGATTATAAAACCTACGTTTAAATGTGTCATGTGTAGCCCCAATATAAGTTTTAGGTTTCGAGTTATTTTCATCTGTGTAGACTAACACCTTACACTACACAAGACTGCTGGCAATTACCATTAATGGGACAATCAGTTTTCAATCTACAATTACACTTGTTTTTAGAAGTAGTATTTTTAGGTTAGGTAAGCAGGAATAACTTAATTTAACAGTGTTTCTATTAAAGATTTTATTAAGGCAGCTGCTTTTACTAAAAATTTTATCAGTTAAGGAGAAGAAAATTTTACCAATTTTAGTTCTTACCTCCTTATTAAAAGGGGGTTGAACCACGTTATCCTCCTACTTCTGCTATTTTTAGCAGTGTTAGGTTTAATAAACTGAAGATTGTCTTTATAACCACTTAAGTAAAGCAGTTTGGTATATCTTTTTATGTCTATCAAAAGTCTCAATATTAGATGAATTAGAGGATAGAGCTATGCTTTTGGGGATACCATTTAATATGTGTTTTGGGTGATTAGACTGTCCATCCACATAAATAGGGATATAATTATTTTTGGTGTAAGGGGCAATATTGCCTGTAGTTCGATCCAAGGTTACATCCAAATAATTTACGGCCTTCAAATTACATTCTATTTCTATCACAAATCTATTGCCTTTAAAAAATTTAGGAAGTCTCTTTCTTAACCTGTTACACATTTGGGGTGAGCTGTGGTCGACTATTATCAAGCCGTCGTCACGGTACAACCCATGATTGTGGAAGTCCAGGAGGTTGTTCAGCTTGTATAAGAGAAGGCATCCTACCAACTCTGCTACCTCTGCACCATCATATGCCCCCATAGGATTATCAAATCCCTTGGCATCAGTTTTTTTGATCCACAAATCCTCATCATGGTACAGTAGCGGAAATTTCATTCAACTCCTTTGCTAAATTAATGGCTTCAATTAATATATCTACCGTTATTGACGGGTAGAACTCTTTTATATCATATTTTATAAAAGCAGAGTGTTTAAATTTTCTAAATTCATTAAAACATTTAATACAGTCTAATGTGGACTGCCACTGATTAATGTTTAGGAATATACGTAAATTGCTACATATTCGCTGTATTATTATTTTGCTAATTTTTCCTAACAAGTGGAATTCAGGGTTGAGGGGCAATGAACTTTTGTGGTCTTTGACCATTATGAAACTATCTTTTAGGGCTAATTTTTCAACTCTGTTTAAGAGATTAAATTTACCAACTAGTAAACTAGCTTCTTGGTTTAATTTTGATTCCATTGTCAGGGATACTTTTTTGTAATGTCTAATTACTGCTTTTTTTAATTCCTTATTGTAGGAGCTTTTACTCATCCTGTATATATTTGTGGATTTATCACCTTTAATGTAAATAAAATTATCATTACAACATGTTTTTAAGAAGGCATTTAAATTTTGATGACTTTTGCTGGGTTTTAATTTTCTATACTTTATCTTTTTAACTAACCCTATTAATCCGTTTCCAAAATTATCCAGCTCTTTACAATGGGGAGGGTGTTTATATGTTTTAAAACCATAGTAATTAATATTTTCATTATCATTTATATTATTTAGGAAGAAAAATGCCTTCCATCTAAGGTTTGTTATGAAATTCTCTATCTTACGTAATAATTGTAACTCGTAATAGTGTTTTTTAGGTATTGGTATATCCTTGAGTGAGCAACCTATATTAATTTGCTCCATATTAATAGTTTATAAAGTGCTCTATAGGGGACCTAGAGCTAACAATAGTAATGAACTTAATCACAGTAAGGCAACACTAATAATGACAGACTAAACATCTGAAAATAATGCTAACTTAGCAGTAATTTAAACTTGTCTTGTAACCCAGTGAGAACTACCTCATGGGTTAAATGGGGGAGAGAAAAAAAAAAAAAAAAAAAAACGAAACAAGCATCACACAAGAACAATGCTTTTTTTTTTTTCTTCTTTCCAAAGGGGCACTAGACGTATTGTTCTTGTGCGCTATTTGTTTCTTTTCTTTTTTTTCTCCCCCATTATTTAATCCATGAGGTAGTTCTCGCCGGGTTACAAGACTGTTTAAATTACTGTTAAGTTAGCATTATTTTCGGATGTTTAGTCTGTCATTATTAGTGTTGCCTTACTGTGATTAAGTTAATTAAGTTCATTATTATATATATATAAGATTGAGAGTAAAATCATATTGTCTGAGCTATTTTGTTCTGTTGTAAGGCAAGGAAAGACTTCTTCTCAATTCCACACATTTATAAAGCTTTGCGATACAAACTAAATGGTACTTATTTTACATCTCTAGATCAAAGGGTTCTCAAGATATGACTAACTTGACAAAAAATGATGAATTTTGGAAAATAGTCAAAGTTTAAATATCACTGTCTAAGTTTGTTTTATTTAAAAACCAACAAAGCTAAATTACATACTATTTTAAAATACTTTGACAAATGTAAATGATGGTCTATTATTTTTTTGTTTAAAAAGGTCAAATAAGAGTTTTACCTTAAGCCTTTTACCTTTAATTTCTAAATAAAATAAAAAAAATGACAAATTTGCCTTATGGCAAGATATGCACATCAGTTTGTGATGGACCTTAGACTATGGCCTAAGCATTTTACTGAGAACAAATTCAAAATGACGGATTTTGGTATTTGCTAACATTTTCACATTTCCCAATATGTGAAAATTGTAGATCTTTAGAAAGCTCTTTGAATGCTGATTAATATTCGGATAAAAACTATGATCATAAAAGGCAATAGAATTTGTGGTTCAACATTGACCAATTCAGTGGAAAATAACCATACTTTTGGTTTTGTTTACATTAAAAAAACAAAAAAGTTTTGATATGGAATAGACAATGAAAAATTTTACTGACCAGAACAATTAAAGAAGTTGAAATATGCTAGGTACCCTGAAAAGGTACAGTTAAAAACTGCACCCAAATCTTGGCCAAAAGAAAAAAAAACTGCTAAATATTTTGAAGTTTTAACCAGAAAAGCTTGTGCATTAGGAAATGAACAGAGAATCTCAGATTTACCTTCAGCAAAATTAGGCAAAGTCCTACCAGAGGAGACCATTATCATGGTGAAAAACGTTTATGAAAATTGTTTTTGTTTTCACAACAAGAAAGACTATCAGTATTTCAAGGTGTGTTATCTTGGTTATCTATGCAAAAAACCCACAAAAATGTACATTTATGAATAAAATGTTTGGAATGTAGCTTTCTTTCCATAACCTTTTAGATTGTAGTAATGGTAACCTTAAGTGGGTGGAGTTTAAAATCTATCCGTAAAAACAAAATTTCTTTTTAAAGATTTTTAAGTGGTCTTAAATTTTTGATCGGGAGTGTATGTGGCATGCATTAGTCCTTTGAATTAGTTGTTGAAATTGACACTGTATGAAGTTGCTATATCCTCATGGACCAACTTATTCGTTTCATGCTTAAGACATGAAAATGTATGAAGGCTCCTTATATCATGCAATCTTTCAACTCCAGGATGTAAGTACGTTTTCCAAATGATGAATATAATATAGAGAAGAACTGAACTAATAGAATGAATGATTCATAGATTTTATCGACAAACTAAACACAAACTTTATTTTGCCAATTTTAAGGTATAAAAGATTCTGTTGCGATTGGAGACTACCAATAAATACATAGCTATTTCATATACTTTTTTTATTTTAATCTCATTGATTTTTCCTGCACTCTGTTTAAAGAAAAATTATAAATTTAGATCTTTGTTTATCTTTCTCTGTAAGCTTTTAGAATCTTGTTTAATGTAGGAGAATTTGCTTTCAGGGTAGAGTTGGGCTAAATTTTCAATTTTTTAAATTTGTTTCTGCAATGCATATTCAAATACCCATAACAAAAAAAAAAAAAATTGCTAAAACATAGAACAAATTCCAAATACTACGTAACATTTCCCTAATGTTTTGTTATCTAGGGACTTAATCACTTTATCAGAAAGTCTATATTAGATCATAATTGTGAAATTTTCAGAAAAAGCTTAAAAACCTAGCACTGACTCGATCACGTCCATCGTACCTTTCCACTGCGTAAGTTTAATTTTATTTTTTATTTGTTGGTTGCCCCTCTCTAATATTGCTTTACTGATCCTACCAATTTCCTATTTTGTGGGGTTTATTATTCTTGTAGGTAATTTACTGTAAAAATCCGATTTGTGGTTTGAAAAAATTGGGGAAAAAAATAATGCCACCTTTTTACAGTTTGAAATCGTGGATTTTTAACCATCGATTTCGGAGAACCTATTCGGTCTCACCCTGGAGTTCACGAAATTCTACTCAGACATCAGAGGATGAAGTCAAAATTATCCTGAACCGCAGGAAATCAGTTATAATCCACAATAACGAAGAACGGACTAAGAACTCAAGGGATAATTTTGATTTATCTATGGGTGCCCTGGATTTTGCAGAAGCTTTGGATCTACTAAATTCTAAAGCAAGGCTTAATATTCTGAATTAGATTAGAAATATATCCGCTAAAACTTTACTTAACTGCACATAGAGAAATCAAAACGAAAAATATAGGACTATATAGGGATGACAGACTCATGATAATTGATAAACCTAAGGTAAGGTTGATAAAACTAGAAAATTAATCCATAGTCTTTAAATCCTTTGGCCTTAATATCAAGCAAATAGACTTCCTAGACGTAACATTAGACTTAGTATCAAACACTTTCCAACCTTACATGAAAAACAATGCTAATCCAATATATATATATAAACCCCAACTCTAATCACCCACCATCCATCATTAAGCATATCCCATCATCGGTAGAATGCCACATTAACACACTCATCCAGTAAAGAAATATTTGATAAACACAAGGTAATTTATAATAGAATCCTTAATGAAAGCGGGTATAAATCATCAAAAATCAGCTTTGTGGAAAAATTCAAAAGTCCAAAAAGCAAAAATAGATACAGAAAAATCATATGGTATAACCCTCCTTTCAACCAATCAGTTAACTTCAAGCTGGGACATAAATTTCTTAAACTAATAGAGACGCACTTCCCCAAAAATAACCCTTAGAACAAAATCTTCAATAAAAATACCAGAAAACTAAGTTATAGCTGTTCCAATAATCTAGAAAAAAATAATTAAAATGCATAACAGCAAAATATTAAAAGCACACAGCAAAAATAACTCCAACACTAATACAAGTCCGTCCTGTGATAACAACCTCTGTAACTGTAGAAAGCCCAACCAATGCCCCATGACTCATAAATGTCTAACGAAATCTGATATATATGTGTGTCTCTCTCCAAATACTTTTGGAAATTAAGAGACGAAAATAAAATGCCTAAGGTTAATTGGAAAATCCTCAAACAAGCAAGAACAGCAAAATCTATAAAAGAACCAGGTTTTCTTTGCCTTCAAGAAAAAATAGAAATCCTTAAATATATAAACAGTAACAAGCGTCTAAACCAGAGGCATGAAACAACAGTACACTGTAAGCACATTAAAGATCCAACTCAGAATTTGATTAAATATTTTTATTATAAAAGATTCAAATGCTATAGAAAAAAAAAAAAATCAATCTAATAAATTCTTAAAGTAAGGTCTAATACCCACAAAAATATCTAAATAAAATTAAATGAAATAAATAGGCTTCCAAACTATGATCTAAGATCTTAAATCGATCCCCTAAATTCAAAATTAAGATTAAATAAACACCCCTATCCCGCTAAAAGAAAAATTCTATAGAAAAGATCAAATTACTAAATTCTAAAGCAAGGCTTAATATTCTGAATTAGATTAGAAATATATCCGCTAAAACTTTACTTAAATACAAAAATATTCCGTACTGGAAAAAAAAAAAAAAAAAAAAAAAAAATTAAAATTAAAAGTAAAAGAATGGCCCAAAACTCTAAGAAAATCAATTTCCTATATTCAAAATCAAGATTAAATATACAATTTCAGATTAATTATATTATATTTAAAAAAAAAAAAAAAAAAAAAAAAAAAACCATGCTGAAATACACAAAAATACTCCGTACAGGATAGACATCCCACCCCTACCACATCCTTCTAAGGAACCCCAAGTAATATAATCTAGTCACTAGATAAAAAAAAAAAAGACTACATAAA
>JBBBDQ010001787.1:167500-192500 GCA_037127315.1 Ascarosepion bandense
AGAGAGAGAGAGAGATATACAGACACAGAGAGAGAGAGAGAGAGATATACAGACACAGAGAGAGAGAGAGAGAGAGATATACAGACACAGAGAGAGAGAGAGAGAGAGATATACAGACACAGAGAGAGAGAGAGATATACAGACACAGAGAGAGAGAGAGATGTTTAGACACAGAGAGAGAGAGAGATATACAGACACAGAGAGAGAGAGATATACAGATACAGAGAGAGAGAGAGAGAGATATACAGACACAGAGAGAGAGAGAGAGATATACAGACACAGAGAGAGAGAGAGAGAGATATACAGACACAGAGAGAGAGAGAGATATACAGACACAGAGAGAGAGAGAGAGATATACAGACACAGAGAGAGAGAGAGAGAGATATACAGACACAGAGAGAGAGAGAGATATACAGACACAGAGAGAGAGAGAGAGATATACAGACACAGAGAGAGAGAGAGAGAGAGATATACAGACACAGAGAGAGAGAGAGATATACAGACACAGAGAGAGAGAGAGAGAGATATACAGACACAGAGAGAGAGAGAGAGAGAGATATACAGACACAGAGAGAGAGAGAGAGAGAGATATACAGACACAGAGAGAGAGAGAGAGATATACAGACACAGAGAGAGAGAGAGAGAGATATACAGACACAGAGAGAGAGAGAGAGATATATACAGACACAGAGAGAGAGAGAGAGAGAGAGATATACAGACACAGAGAGAGAGAGAGAGAGATATACAGACAGAGAGAGAGAGAGAGAGAGATATACAGACACAGAGAGAGAGAGAGAGATATACAGACACAGAGAGAGAGAGAGAGATATACAGACACAGAGAGAGAGAGAGAGAGAGATATACAGACACAGAGAGAGAGAGAGAGAGAGATATACAGACACAGAGAGAGAGAGAGATATACAGACACAGAGAGAGAGAGAGAGAGAGATATACAGACACAGAGAGAGAGAGAGAGAGATATGCAGACACAGAGAGAGAGAGAGAGAGAGAGATATGCAGACACAGAGAGAGAGAGAGAGAGAGATATACAGACACAGAGAGAGAGAGAGAGAGATATACAGACACAGAGAGAGAGAGAGAGATATACAGACACAGAGAGAGAGAGAGAGAGAGAGATATACAGACACAGAGAGAGAGAGAGAGAGAGATATGCAGACACAGAGAGAGAGAGAGAGAGATATACAGACACAGAGAGAGAGAGAGAGATATACAGACACAGAGAGAGAGAGAGAGAGAGATATGCAGACACAGAGAGAGAGAGAGAGAGATATGCAGACACAGAGAGAGAGAGAGAGAGATATGCAGACACAGAGAGAGAGAGAGAGAGAGATATAGAGACACAGAGAAAGAGAGAGAGAGAGATACATACAGACACAGAGAGAGAGAGAGAGAGACTCACAGACACAGAGAGAGAGAGAGAGAGATATGCAGACGCACAGAGAGAGAGAGAGAGATATACAGACACAGAGAGAGAGAGAGAGAGATATGCAGACACAGAGAGAGAGAGAGAGAGAGATATGCAGACACAGAGAGAGAGAGAAAGAGATCTACAGGCACAGAGAGAGAGAGAGAGAGATATACAGACACAGAGAGAGAGAGAGAGAGATATACAGACACAGAGAGAGAGAGAGAGAGAGATATACAGACACAGAGAGAGAGAGAGAGAGAGATATGCAGACACAGAGAGAGAGAGAGATATGACACAGAGAGAGAGAGAGAGAATATACAGACACAGAGAGAGAGAGAGAGATATATACAGACACAGAGAGAGAGAGAGAGAGAGATATACAGACACAGAGAGAGAGAGAGAGAGAGATATACAGACACAGAGAGAGAGAGAGAGAGATATACAGACACAGAGAGAGAGAGAGAGAGAGATATACAGACACAGAGAGAGAGAGAGAGAGATATACAGACACAGAGAGAGAGAGAGAGAGAGATATACAGACACAGAGAGAGAGAGAGAGAGATATATACAGACACAGAGAGAGAGAGAGAGATATACAGACACAGAGAGAGAGAGAGAGAGAGATATACAGACACAGAGAGAGAGAGAGAGAGAGATATACAGACACAGAGAGAGAGAGAGAGAGATATACAGACACAGAGAGAGAGAGAGAGAGATATACAGACACAGAGAGAGAGAGAGAGAGAGATATACAGACACAGAGAGAGAGAGAGAGAGAGAGAAAGACACAGAGAGAGAGAGATATAGACACAGAGAGAGAGAGAGAGAGAGAGATATACAGACACAGAGAGAGAGAGAGAGAGAGATATAGACACAGAGAGAGAGAGAGAGAGATATACAGACACAGAGAGAGAGAGAGAGATATACAGACACAGAGAGAGAGAGATATACAGACACAGAGAGAGAGAGAGAGAGATGTAAGACACAGAGAGAGAGAGAGATATAGACACAGAGAGAGAGAGAGAGATATGCAGACACAGAGAGAGAGAGAGATATACAGACACAGAGAGAGAGAGATATACAGACACAGAGAGAGAGAGAGAGATATACAGACACCACAGAGAGAGAGAGAGAGAGATACAGACACAGAGAAAGAGAGAGATACAGACAGAGAGAGAGAGAGAGATATACAGACACAGAGAGAGAGAGAGATATGCACAGACACAGAGAGAGAGAGAGAGATATACAGACACAGAGAGAGAGAGAGAGATATACAGACACAGAGAGAGAGAGATATACAGACACAGAGAGAGAGAGATAGGCAGAGAGAGAGAGAGATATACAGACACAGAGAGAGAGAGAGAGAGAGATATACAGACACAGAGAGAGAGAGAGATATGCAGACACAGAGAGAGAGAGAGAGAGATATACAGACACAGAGAGAGAGAGAGAGAGATATACAGACACAGAGAGAGAGAGAGATATACAGACACAGAGAGAGAGAGAGAGATATGCAGACACAGAGAGAGAGAGAGAGTAAGACACAGAGAGAGAGAGAGAGAGATACAGACACAGAGAGAGAGAGAGAGATATACAGACAGAGAGAGAGAGAGATATACAGACAGAGAGAGAGAGAGAGATATACAGACAGAGAGAGAGAGAGATATGTCAGACAGAGAGAGAGAGAGAGAGATATACAGACAGAGAGAGAGAGAGATATGCAGACAGAGAGAGAGAGAGAGATATACAGACAGAGAGAGAGAGATATACAGACAGAGAGAGAGAGAGAGATATGCAGACAGAGAGAGAGAGAGAGACAGACACAGAGAGAGAGAGGAAGATACATACAGACAGAGAGAGAGAGAGAGATATACAGACAGAGAGAGAGAGAGAGATATACAGACAGAGAGAGAGAGAGAGATATACAGACAGAGAGAGAGAGAGAGAGATATACAGACACAGATAGAGAGAGAGAGAGAGAGATAGCAAGACACAGATAGAGAGAGAGAGAGAGAGAGAGATACATACAGACAGGATAGAGAGAGAGAGAGAGTAAGACACACGGATAGAGAGAGAGAGATATACAGACAGGATGAGAGAGAGAGATATACAGACACGGATAGAGAGAGAGAGAGAGAGACACGGGATAGAGAGAGAGATGTGGGCAGGATAGAGAGAGAGAGATATACAGACACAGTTAGAGAGAGAGAGATATACAGACACGGATAGAGAGAGAGAGAGAGATATACAGACACGGATAGAGAGAGAGAGAGATATACAGACACGGATAGAGAGAGAGAGATATACAGACACGGATAGAGAGAGAGAGAGATATACAGACACGGACTAGAGAGAGAGAGATATACAGACACGGATAGAGAGAGAGAGATATACAGACTGGGATAGAGAGAGAGATATACAGACACGGATAGAGAGAGAGAGAGATATACAGACACGGATAGAGAGAGAGAGATATACAGACACGGATAGAGAGAGAGATATACAGGCACAGGATAGAGAGAGAGAGAGATATACAGACACAGTTGAGAGAGAGAGATATACAGACACGGATAGATAGAGAGAGAGGAAGAGATATACAGACACGGATAGAGAGAGAGATATACAGACACGGATATAGAGAGAGAGAGAGATATACAGGCAGGATGAGAGAGAAGTATACAGACACGGATAGAGAGAGAGAGAGAGAGAGATATACAGACACGGATAGAGAGAGAGAGATATACAGACACGGATAGAGAGAGAGAGAGATATACAGACACGGATAGAGAGAGAGAGAGATATACAGACACGGACAGAGAGAGAGAGATATACAGACACAGACAGAGAGAGAGAGATAGACAGACGGATAGAGAGAGAGAGATATACAGACACGGACAGAGAGAGAGAGAGATAGACAGACACAGTCAGAGAGAGAGAGAGATAGCCAGACACGGATAGAAAGAGAGAGAGATATATAGACACGGATAGAGAGAGAGAGATATAAAGACACGGATAGAGAGAGAGAGAGATATACAGACACAGATAGAGAGAGAGAGATATACAGACACGGATAGAGAGAGAGAGATATACAGACACGGATAGAGAGAGAGAGAGATATACAGACACGGATAGAGAGAGAGATATACAGACACGGATAGAGAGAGAGAGAGAGATATACAGACACAGATAGAGAGAGAGATGCTTGCTTACAGACACACGGATAGAGAGAGAGAGATATACAGACACGGATAGAGAGAGAGAGATATACAGACACAGATGGAGGGAGAGAGAGAGAGAGAGAGAGAGAGAGAGAGAGAGAGATATACAGACACGGATAGAGAGAGAGAGATATACAGACACGGATAGAGAGAGAGAGATATACAGACACGGATAGAGAGAGAGAGATATACAGACACGGATAGAGAGAGAGAGAGAGATAGACACGGATAGAGAGAGAGAGAGATATACAGACTGGATAGAGAGAGAGAGATATACAGACGGACAGAGAGAGAGAGAGATATACAGACACGGATAGAGAGAGAGATATACAGACGGATAGAGAGAGAGAGATATACAGACACGGATAGAGAGAGAGAGATATACAGACACGGATAGAGAGAGAGAGATATACAGACACGGATAGAGAGAGAGAGATATACAGACATGGATAGAGAGAGAGAGATATAGACAGGATAGAGAGAGAGAGAGATATACAGACACAGATAGAGAGAGAGATATACAGACACAGATAGAGAGAGAGAGATATACAGACACAGATAGAGAGAGAGAGATATAGACACAGATAGAAGATATACAGACACAGAGAGAGAGAGAGATATACAGACACAGATAGAGAGAGAGATATACAGACACAGATAGAGAGAGAGAGATATACAGACACAGATAGAGAGAGATATACAGACACAGATAGAGAGAGAGATATACAGACACAGATAGAGAGAGAGATATATACAGACACAGATAGAGAGAGAGATATACAGACACAGATAGAGAGAGAGAGATATACAGACACAGATAGAGAGAGAGAGAGATATACAGACACAGATAGAGAGAGAGAGAGATATACAGACACAGATAGAGAGAGAGAGATATACAGACACAGATAGAGAGAGAGAGATATACAGACACAGATAGAGAGAGAGATATACAGACACAGATAGAGAGAGAGAGATATACAGACACAGATAGAGAGAGAGAGATATACAGACACAGATAGAGAGAGAGATATACAGACACAAAGATAGAGAGAGAGAGATATACAGACACAGATAGAGAGAGAGAGAGATATACAGACACAGATAGAGAGAGAGAGATATACAGACACAGATGAGAGAGAGATATACAGACACAGATAGAGAGAGAGATATACAGACACAGATAGAGAGAGATGGACAGATAGAGAAAGATATACAGACACAGATAGAGAGAGAGAGAGATATACAGACACAGATAGAGAGAGAGAGATATACAGACACAGATAGAGAGAGAGAGATATACAGACACAGATAGAGAGAGAGATATACAGACACAGATAGAGAGAGAGAGATATACAGACACAGATAGAGAGAGAGAGAGATATACAGACACAGATAGAGAGAGAGATATACAGACACAGATAGAGAGAGAGATATACAGACACAGATAGAGAGAGAGAGAGATACAGACACAGATAGAGAGAGAGATATACAGACACAGATAGAGAGAGAGATATACAGACACAGATAGAGAGAGAGAGATATACAGACACAGATAGAGAGAGAGAGATACTACAGACACAGATAGAGAGAGAGAGAGATATACAGACACAGATAGAGAGAGAGAGATATACAGACACAGATAGAGAGAGAGATATACAGACACAGATAGAGAGAGAGAGATATACAGACACAGATAGAGAGAGAGAGAGATATACAGACACAGATAGAGAGAGAGATATACAGACACAGATAGAGAGAGAGATACAGACACAGATAGAGAGAGATACAGACACAGATAGAGAGAGAGAGAGATACAGACACAGATAGAGAGAGAGAGATACAGACACAGATAGAGAGAGAGAGAGATACAGACACAGGTAGAGAAAGAGAGAGATACAGACACAGATAGAGAGAGAGAGATACAGACACAGATAGAGAGAGAGAGAGATACAGACACAGATAGAGAGAGAGAGATACAGACACAGATAGAGAGAGAGAAGATACAGACACAGATAGAGAGAGAGATACATACAGACACAGATAGAGAGAGAGAGAGATATACAGACACAGATAGAGAGAGAGAGAGAGATATACAGACACAGATAGAGAGAGAGAGAGATATACAGACACAGATAGAGAGAGAGAGATATACAGACACAGATAGAGAGAGAGAGATATACAGACACAGATAGAGAGAGAGAGATATACAGACACAGATAGAGAGAGAGAGATATACAGACACAGATAGAGAGAGAGACAGACACAGAGACAGAGAGATACACAGACACAGATAGAGAGGGAGATATACAGACACAGATAGATAGAGAGATATATACAGAGATAGATAGAGAGATATATACAGAGATAGATAGAGAGATATATACAGAGATAGATAGAGAGATATATACAGAGATAGATAGAGAGATATATACAGAGATAGATAGAGAGATATATACAGAGATAGATAGAGAGATATATACAGAGATAGATAGAGAGATATATACAGAGATAGATAGAGAGATATATACAGAGATAGATAGAGAGATATATACAGAGATAGATAGAGAGATATATACAGAGATAGATAGAGAGATATATACAGAGATAGATAGAGAGATATATACAGAGATAGATAGCGAGATATATACAGAGATAGATAGAGAGATATATACAGAGATAGAGAGAGAGAGAGAGAGATAGAGAGATAGAGAGAGAACACAAATGTAAACAGTAGAATTATTCATGCAAATGTACAAGTAATTTTTCTACCATCATGGAACCATTTGCACAATTTGACATTTACATTGTTATACTCCACTTCAAAAGTGATCTTTTTCATTAACTTTACATCAAAACCTGTTTGCTGGATGTGATTGATACAAAAGCAAAATCTATTTAAATAAAGCGCAGTGTATGCGAGTATGTCCATTTTTCGATTTCTGTGAATCAAACAATCTGAAGTAACAGGTAGTAACTACTGTAGTTATGTGATTAAAAATTAACTCATTTAAAATTTAAATATTGAACAGTAAAAGGTTTAAAAGCAATCAACTTTAATTTTGCTTTTCATCACAATTGATATTGTCTAATTAAAACATAAGTGAGGACATTATGTTGCTCATATGGTATTTTTTTCATTTAACAGCAATCACATGTGACTTAAAGCCAAAAGACAATAAAAATGCAGATATGTCTAACTGCTTAAAAGGAGCCACTCAAGGTATTTCAGTGGTTTATCAGTCAACTGACCAGACTTTTTTAATGTGGAGAGAGTAGACAACGATCTTGTCTATCTTAAAGCTAAGACCTTTTCACCCACAAGAGACATTTTTGGATTTAATGTATACATTGATAATACAGAATTTTAATTTAACATATCTATCTCTTCACTTTATCTACTGATTTGTTACTCTTGTAACTACACACAACAGCATTTAACAATCCAAAAATACAATGACTAATCAATCTTTTATAAACTTGGATAAAGTGGATGCTTACTTATTGGTGTTTTCTTTGCCAGGAACACATGCTTGTAGTTTGCCAAAGTTTTTGTTGTTCTTATTCATATACAATTCCTCTTTTGTTAGGACATTGGACCTGTTGTTCAAAGGTGAGCGACTATCAGATTTTTTTATAGTCACTTCTTCAACATCTTCAAAAGAATAAAAGAATGAAAATAATTTGAAAGCATGATGGAAGTCCTAACATTCTGGCAGATAATTTATAGTCACATAACAGACAAGTGTGGTGGGTAATTCAGTTAATATTTCAATGTTTCTGCATATCAAAACAAGAAAAGTAACTTTATACAAAACCAGACATGAAAATAAATGCAGCTTGAGACAAATTACATCTTTAAAACATGTAGGTCAATAGAGAGAAAGGCATCAAACCTATAACAAAATTACTAATGCATTTTTTTAAAGTTGCTAAACTAGTTAATGTTTTAAAAAAAATGCCAATTTCTAAATTGGCATTGCAAATCCTTTCAGAGTATCAATACTAAGTCTACAATTTAACTCCTCCCCACATTGTCAGAGAAAGTAAAATGTACAGTTTTTTTTATCTTCGAGTTGTAAGTAGCATAATAAAAATACATTTAAAATATTTATTTACTAAATATTTTTAATTTACAATTAAATAATTCACAATTTAAACATTTTAGTCAAATCATTTTACAAAAAAAAAAAATTATTTGACTTGAATTGTACAAAAGTTTCTGTGTATCATTTTTTTTTATGTATTTATGATAAGCAAAAATCAAATGTTGTTTAATGGTACATCCAAGTGACAGAAAAAAAAACATTAAATTTTCTTTCATAAAGAAAAATTAGATCCTAACGTTTTCCACATCAGATGATCAATTTACTTAGATGAGATAAATAACTAATATCTAAATTTAAATCCTTCAGTTTTCATATACCAGAATAAAAAAAAAAAATAAATAAAAAAAAGTCATGCATGATCCATTTAATAAAAGATTGCAACTGCCAATGATGTTAATTAAAGAAACCATAAAGTTGTTTTCATTATTATTTCAAGAACCTAGTCAATTTTATAATAAATATAATAGAATGTTAAAGAAACCATAACCAGTCATCCTAAACTAATGTTTCACTGCCGTAAGGATGATGGAACAAAATTCATTTCAAGCACCAACTAACTCATCTGACAGCAAACATTTGATAGGAAGTCACATTTTCAGATTCAGGATATTTGATAAAATATGAGGTACATCTACAGAGCTTCTTATGGTAGCCAGGATTAGGACTCGGGTTTTTCTTCAGGAAAAAAAAAAAAAAAAAGTGTCCATTCTTATAGGTCATTAGTAGGGAACATCCTAAAAACAAACAAGAATCTGTTTTCCATCAACATAGATGCGATCAGATTGAGGATTTGTCTTTATGAATTTCACTTCATCTACCTAAATTTCATGCTTATTGCTTATGTTTTACCAGCATATCAACCAGTGGGTCATTTAGCGCTGAAACTAGATTTTTTATTCAAGAAGGTTTCAAAACATTTCAAGTGGTTATGAGGTTTTTAAAAATCGTTTTCAAAACATAACTTGTAGAGTTTGTGAGTATTTCAAACCTAAGTTTTATGGTTAAAAATCCCAGATCTATTGTCTATCGAAATTGGAAGTATTCTTTTCTTCAGATATCCTATTTAGGCAGTAGGTACATTTTTGAAATGCATATTAAGATTTTGTGCTTGTAACTACATGTTTTTTGTACTTCTTGCATTCTATCAAGATATACTTGATGGTGAGAAATTGGATAGTGGGTACACTAAGGTGTAGTTTCTGCCTTGAGAATATGTGCATGTGTCAGGTGAGGGTGTCCAATTCTTATACTGTTGAGCACTGTCTTGTCTATGGTCAGCCAATGGCTGTATGTTTTTATTGACATTCATATAGTTTATTGTTTGAGAACATGTCCCAAATTGCTTGCTATTTTTTTTATGCATTGTGTAATTTTGTTTTTGTAATCTGTATGTGAGTTTGATATCAGTTATTTTCATTGCTTCTTTTGTCAGTGTGTTGGCTTCATGATTTCCCATTATGGGTTGTATGCCACAATATTACATAAGTCCTTTATAAAAAGAAATAATTCTTGCTACAACAGGTTCCATATACAATTCAAGTCACTAGATAATTTTAACAAAAATATGAATAAACAAATACACATAATCTGCATTAAAATTAGAGTAATTAAACCTGGAATCTTCATTATTTCTGCCAACTTACCTTTGGTTTCTCTCTTAACTAGATCCTTCAGGGGATCAACAGCCATATTTGACTGGGATATGGTGACTATAACAGATGCTGTGTCTGAAATGTTGGAACTATTCTTAGAGCAAGTAATCTGGAGAGTTTCAACATTTTCAGTAGGTAATTCCGCTTCATGATCCACTTCTTGAAGAAAAAAAAAGCCAATTTTTAAACAATGCATTTTCTTTACACAATTATAGAAAGGTGAAAAAATAACCTATATCAACCCATTTCTAAGATACTTTTACAGAAAAATCTTAACATTCAGAATAACTGGTTAAGAAAAAAAAATAGATAAGTAAAATATACCTGGTGATGCACAACAATTCTGAAACAAGGTTAATTAGATTCCAAGAATATACAGTGGATACAAGCGATAATCACTGACTGCACAACAGTAGGCTCCTTAATTTTTGAAGGATCATTTACAAATTAGGAATGTAAATAAGGGACTATATTTGCTTACTGAGACTGTATACATGTTAAAAAAATCTAAGTTGTTTACCTTAATGAAACAAACACACTGATCACCTAATCATGAGTTTTTATGAAAACAATGAAAAATATACTGCTTAACTCAAATAGAAAAAAAAAGCCACTGTTATAATTTAACCAAACTCTCTCCAAATATCTAGAATAATCTAAAACTTAATTCCTTTGCTTACTTTAAGACTTTATTTAGTATCAACATTTTGAGTAACAAAAGAAACTAATAGAATTTTTTCAGTTACTTGATACATTATTTTTTTTTTTTTAATGTATGATCAATTATCAGATCATATATATATATATATATATATATATATATACACACACACACACATGCATGCATGCAGTTCCTTTTGGATAAATTTATCAAGTGAATGAAAGATGATTTCTAGTCTTTTGGTCTTCTTGTAGTTACTCCACATTAATTCCAAAAAGTCTATTTTTATACCTAAATAAAACTAAGTCAATATCCATCACTGATGGCAAGATAATCAAATTCAAGTGTTCACTTAAACTATATTTAATAAAAATATATTCAGTTTAAATACATAAGTTATAAAAATGGCTTCAAAACAACCAGCTTACACTATTTTTCTATTATCCAATTGTTGTTAGACAGAAAAGGTAATAACCACACTCGACAGATGTCCATTTCTATTTCATTCAAATTGTGTGCATATAATTCAATAACAAACTTTAAATATTTCTACAATAAAAAAAAAATTAAAAAAAAAAAAAAAATAGAAACTGAAGTAAAAATGACTTCCAAAAAGCTCTATAAAAATCTTCATAATTACTCAATTTTGGGGGTATGTGTATAAAAAAAAAAAAAAAAATCTCCAACTTTGAGATTTTATTGAATGCAAAAAATGCATTATACCAATGTTTTATTTTGAAAATCAAACTGTATACATGCATTTGTATGTATATTATAACAAACATATGCATACAAAGTTACATGCAGACAGAGAATCAGCTCTTTATGTAATATAGTTTATTGTATTACTTTTCACTAGTAAAAAAAAAAAAAAAAGTAGTCTCTCCTTGATTCTTCTAATTCTAACAATTGACCTTATTACATTTCACTTAGATTACTTTACCTTGCCTTGCCTTATGCTCTAAAATTGTGAATAAAGAATACCCATACCTTAGGAAATCAATATAAAATAATATCTGAATTTATTATATTGGTTAAATAAATTTATATTGCATTCATCTGTTTTATTTCTGATGCAAAACTTAAAATCCAAAGTACAGAGATTTTTTTTAAAATGTATTTTTACAAAACTGGAGACAGACTCGACTGTATTTTTCTGATCACAGATCACATGCTTTCTGGTTAATATTTAAAATGTGACTTTTTCATCAAATACTGTTTGCAGAAATTGTGAGTATTGTTATTGTTAGCCAAACTAGCACTAGCCAAATAGCACTGAGAGAACAAAACAAGATAACACCAGGTATGAACAGGGTAAGAAAATTTTACTCCTATGGACTAAATAAAGGGTTTAGTTCAAATTCTTTACACAGACATCTAGATCACAATAGCAAAAAGACTGACCGATAACATTTGTTTTAAGTGTGAATATTTAAATTTAATTCAACATTCTAAACTAAATGGAATATTATTTCACTAATTTTAAAAGCGTGATTTTTCAAATACAAAAATGGACAAAATAAAAATACAAGCAACAAAAAGCAAATGGTAATAGTAATGTTTTTGATACTTGAAAATGAGTTTGACTACAGTTTATCAGACACAGATATCAATATATCTTTTATCATATTAAAAGTTATTTTTAGTTGATACTCCTTTGAGTAGATGCTCTATTTATTTAATAGTAGATACCTGCCTTAATATTTGAGAAATCTTAAAATAAATAAAAATTCAAACCCCATGTTCCCCTACAGAGGAAAACTGTCATTAGATTCAGCATGGTTTAACCAACTATGCCAATGAAACTTTGCCAATCAAAGTCTTAAAATTGCATTTCAGCAAAAAGTGAGCAGATATAATAATCAAATGACAAGGATTTTGTATCATCAAAGACTCGTATAGGAAATTTTAACATCTTATGTCTTAAAAAAAAAAAAAAAAAAAAAAAAAAAAAAAATTTTTTTTTAATTTTTTTTTTCGCGAAAAAATTATCAGAATTCAATGAAATTTTCAGGACTGATTCACAAATGACTTTTTAAAGAACCAAACAATCATGAAAACTCGATATATTTTAAGCATTCTAATATTTTATTGAATTTCAAAAAGTGGAGGGGATGCATTCATAATTAGTAAATAGTTTTTATTTAATAACAATACCACTTCACCCCCTACAAATTAATAAGATTTTAAACTTCATACATCATTCCAATGAAAACAAAAAAAAAAATTGTAAAAAATTCCTAAGACAATGTTACATAATATATTTTATTCTTAAAAGCTTTTCTAATTAAATATCAGTTTCATTATGTTATAATTCAGATTTTTTATCACTATAAGGTCTGTTTGACAAAGAAAAAAAAAGATTTAAATCAATCTTACAAATTTTTTTTTATAAAAAGCAAAATATTTACAAATAAAATTTTTTTCATGTGAAGTAGAATGAAATTAGATGAATTGAATTTTTTTTTATATTCTAAATTTTTAACCATTAATATGAACAGTGTTTGCATTCATAGATTTAAACAGACTAGTTTTACTATATCTATACCAAAACACTTTCTTAACCACAATTGAGGCACAGTGAGTTTTACTTACATGTTAATACACTTGGGAGAGGTATGAATCCATTTCTTTTCCCCCAATCTATGGGTAAATAGCAGGACATACTGGGTTCTATAGCTTTAGGCAACCAGTCCACCATAGTAAGAATTGGCAACCGACTGCAGGAAAAAAAAATCTTCACACATGTGATTGCGGCTTTTTCATTTTTAAGAATTTATTTTAAACCTTAAGTATCACAAATTAGTGGAGTTCCTTCCTTTAATAAGCATAGATTAAAATCTAGAAACTTTTTAAAGGGGTTATCAGAGAAAATACAAAGGATCTGTGGTCCATATAACATCAGGACAATCTCCAGAGTAAGATCCCCCCCACCAAACAGAGGAAGACATGAGTAAGGACTGTATGTACACCATTCCATGCAGCTGTGGAAAGAAATATTAAGGAGAAACATGCTGCCCCCTTAAAGTAAGGCTACTAGAACATCACAAGGCCGTAATATGAGGGGAGATAGAAAAATCAGGCATAGCTGACCACATATGGAGGGAGAAAGTGGATCACTGCCTCCTATGAAATAATAGATAGAGAATGCCACTGGAAACTACATAAACTTAAGTACTCAGCACATATGCTAGGCTACAAAAATCTCCTAAGCTGACCAAGAACACAATATGGGAACCAGTAATACAGAGTGCCAGAGAAAATCATTAGTGTCAAAAATTGCAATGTGAGCTTTTTTTTTTTTTTTATAAGCGTTTCACCCCAAGCAAGGCATGTCACTGCCACTACTGTGCAGGGGGCTACATAGAGTGGAGAAAGGCTGATTAAATATAGGAAATGACAGAGGGTGGGTGATAGGCGGGTAAGGATACCGAGAATGAGGGTTGGGTAGATGAGAGTGTTGTGAGAATAGTTGGGAGTTAGTGTGATAGGAGGTGTCTATTGACCCTACATTTAAACACCTGGAGATTGTAACTGTCGGGAAAGCAGACTTGAGAAAAGAAGCTGTTGGAGTAGAATTTACGGTTACATCTTATTTGTTTAACTGTAAAAGGGTGGGACCTAGTTGTTAATCTAGTATCTCGTGTAAATTCGTGCTTAGGCGGCACCAGTGATCTAAGCTCATCGGAGCAGAAGCCATGAAAGTACTTGTAGAAGAGGCACAGGGAAGCTCTGGTAAAAAAAGGTTATGGAACATTCAGTTTATAAGTCCTAGAAATTTAAGTTGTTCTTAAGGACAATTGATATATACATTGGTTAGTTCCAGTGACTTAACACAATGAGTTGTGAGTTCAATATCAGGCTACAACAGTGATGAACAAGTAACTTAGAGTTGGGTTAGATAATTCATGACTACCAAAGAGGCTTTGCACAAAGGAATGATATATCCCAGTGAGCGTAATAAACTGGTTCAGTTTAAAATTCCTAGCACCTGAAGAAGGCCTAAACGTCATACAAATGACAATAGTCAAAATAGTGTAAATACTACCTCATCTAAGAAATATAGACAAATAGAAACTTTTTTTGTAGTAAAAATGACTTTTTTTACTCACCAACCAACCCCTCCCCATATTTGGAAAAGGGGCAATTCATGGGAAGAAAATCTTAATTTTTCAATCATATATAGTTTAAATACTTCCACAGAAAAAAAAAAAAAAAAAAATCAACTAAATTGAATTTTAAAAGAAAAGACTTTTTTGAAACTTAAATTTTAGCTAATAAATTAAATTTAATATTTCCAATCAGTAAAATACTTTCCTCTATTTCAAAAATAATATAACTTTTGTGCTAAAATACCTGATTTAGTGCCATTTTGAGTTATCCTTCAGAGTATTGTAATACTTTTTATTGAAAAAAAAAAATCTTCCAAAAATGAGATAGTTTTAAATTGGCTAATTTCATAAAGTAAGTTTAAAATATGACAGGAATCCAATTTTTAACATAGCAGTAGCTGCTTATAATGTTCTGACAACTTGATGTTATTGAATGTCTTTCTGTAGTAGCTATAGTTGAAAAAAAATAATAAAATGTAATGAGACTAACTTGAGCATGTTATTAAGTACTGAGTAATCTTAAAAATGTAGAAAAATATTCTGCATAATCTGATATTGAATTTTAGATACTTTGGTTTTTAATTTACTGTATTGCTTCCTTTTCTGATAATGTTATGAACATCCATAAATCGGCATGATTATACAAAGAAAATACAACTCTTTAAAATATTGTTTGGTGATATGTACTAAGCTTTTCCAGTGATAGTTTTTGCTTAATAACAATATCACTTAATTGGGTCAAACTCAACAAAGTGACGGCGTAAAGGGGACATTTTACTCCAAAATTTGTCCCTCACCCGGGAAAGAACGACATGAGCAACAGGTGTCTCTGGACCATTATCCTGCAACTGTGCATATCAAAGACAAACTCACTATAGGAACATGGAACGTCAGGACACTGAACTGTGGACAACTAGAGAATGTCAAACAGGAGATGAACAGACTGAATATCAGCATCTTAGGCATATGTGAAACAAGATGGCCTAATAACGGAGATTTCAGTAGTGACACCTACAGGATAATATATGTAGGAGGTAAAAAACACAAAAAAGGGGTCGCTTTAATACTAAACAAGTGAAGAGATGTGTACTTGGATACTGGCAACTGTCAGAGAGAGTCCTCTTGGTTAAACTGCGGGGAAAGGCCCCTCAATATAGCTATTATAGTAGTTTATGCACCAACAACTCAAAGCTCGGAGGACAAAATAGAATCTTTCTATTCAATACTGGACAGTGCTAAGGCTCAGTGCAAAAGCCAAGAAGTTAGGATAATAATGGGGGACTTAAATGCAAAGGTAGGTAAAGATAGAGAAGGAGACACAAACGGCAACTTCGGACTAGGAGAGCGCAACGAAAGAGGAGAAAAATGGATCCAATGGTGCTCAGCAAATGACCAGGTCATCACTAACACCTGGTTCCAAGAACACCCACAACGTTTATGGACATGGAGAAGTCCAGGAGGTGACACGAAGAACCAAATAGATTATATAACTATAAACAAGAGATTCAGGAACGCAGTAGTCCAATGCAAAACATACCCAGGTGCTGACTGTGGAAGTGACCACGTCCCAGTCATCTGCAAACTAAAAGTGAAACTCCGAAGACTGAAGAAGCCCAGCATATCACCAAGGCTGCAATACGACACACTAGAGGACGATCTCACTCTGCAGAAAGAATATATAACAGCGTGAGAAAGAAATATGAAGAACAAATTGGAAAAGGATACTCAAAATGGGATTCACTAAAAGAAGCGATGGTGACCTCAGCGAACAACATAGCCCCAAAGGAAATCAGACGCAGAAGAAAAAACGAGCGGATGACCTAAGAGATCCTCCACATGATGCAAAGGAGACAAAAAATAAAGCCAAAACATGGAGCAGAGTACAAAAAACTTCACAGGGAGATAAGGAACAAATGCAGACAAGCCAAAGAGGAATGGCTCAACAACAAATGTGCAGAAGTCGAGAGACTGAGCAGGAACAACAAAGCAGAGATGCATAAAGAGATAAGAGAACTGACAGGATAAAAAACCTGCTCCTCAACAGGATGCATAAAATCCAAGGAAGGGACAATCATATTAGAGAAAGAGGAAATACTCCAGCGATGGGAAGAATACATAAAGGATCTCTTTTGCGACAAGAGAGAACAACCGAGAATACACAAGGAGATGGATGGACCGGAAATACTAAAATCTGAAGTAGAAGCTGCAATGGCCAAAATGAACAGAAACAAAGCACCTGGACCAGATGGCATAGTGATATAGCTGCTGACAGCCTTAGAAGAATATGGCATAGAAAAGATTACCGACATAATATAACAAAATTTATAGCAGTGGAATAATACCAGACGACCTATGCAAGTTGATATTTATAGCGCTGCCGAAGAAACCTGGTGCAAACGAGTGCGAACTACACAGAACTATCAGCTTAATGAGTCACATTACAAAACAGATTGTCAGAATCCTGATGAATAGAGCGAGAAGCAGAATCAGGCCAGAGATAGGGCAGGAACAGTGCGTGTTCGTCAAGGACACTGGAACAAGGAACGCCATATTCATGATTAGGATGCTCTCTGAAAGGGCATTACAAATGAAGAAGGACTTGTACCTAAGCTTCATTGATTACGCGAAAGCATTCGACAAAATACGACACAAAGAATTGATGGAGATGCTAGGCAACCTTGACATTTTCGGCAAAGACATAAGAATAATCAAGAATCTCTACTGGCAGCAAACAGCCTGCATACAGACAGGTAACGACCTCAGTAGATACACAATGATAGAAAAAGGTGTAAGACAAGGATGTGTCTTTTCACCGGATTTGTTCAACCTATACAGCGAGAATATCTTGAGGACCCTAGATGACACGTCAGGATTCGTTATTGGAGGCCACAACCTGAACAACATAAGGTATGCGGACGATACAGTGCTGATTGCGGACACTACAAGACCTCATACAGAAAGTAGCAGTGGAGAGTGACAAGAAGGGACTACAAATAAACTTTAAGAAAACTGAGTGCATGGTCATCAGCAAAAGATACAACCCAAAATGTCAAGTACAGGTGGGGAATAACAGAATCAAACAAGTACAAGAATTTAAGTACCTAGGAAGTGTTCTAACAGGAGATGGAAAGTGCGACACGGAGATCCGAAGGCGAATTGGCATGGCAAAGGACGCGTTCCAAAAGATGAGCAAAATACTAACACACAGGAAAATCTCAATAGAAATGAAGAAAAGAGTGCTAGACAATATCATCGAAAATGAGGACAAAACTGGAAGCGGCCGAAATGTGGTTCTACAGAAGGATGCTACGGATATCATGGACTGAGCATACAAGCAACGACGAGGTGTTAGAAAGAATGGCAACAAAAAGGAAATTGATGCTGAGCATCAGGAAGAGACAACTGAATTTCCTGGGACATGCAATGAGGAAGGAGAGCCTGGAGAACCTGATACTGACTGGACAGATAGAAGGAAGGAGAGACAGAGGAAGGCAGCGGATAATATATTTGCAGGGTCTGATCAGGTGGATGACGGAACGGGGGTTGCCAGGAGCAAACATACTAAGAGCCACGATCGCCTACGTCCTGAAGGGACAGGGCACATAGAAGAAGAAGAATTCTTAAAATTCATTATTAAAACGAATCATAATTGTCCTTAAGAGCAATTTCAAATTCAGTTTCATAATTCTTAATCTCAGCGGATATCCTTGTAACTGGGGTTTCCGTTTTACAACAAACAAAAAAAAAAAAAAAAAAAAAAAAAAAAAAAAATGAAAGATAAGCTCTGCTTTTATTTTTAAAATAATTTATCTGTGAATAAATCCTGAAAGTTTCATTAAAATCGTACAACTGGATTTTATTTTTACAACAATTTCCAAATGAATTAAAAGATTAAATAAAAAAATTTGGTCTTTTTTCCTATTTTTCAGCAAACAAAAATATTAGCAATAAAAAAGCTAATAATTTGGGGGACATTTTTTTTTTTTTTTTGCAAATTTGTGACGAAATTTCATAAAAGATTTATTTAATTTTAAACATCTGGCATAATTTTTGCCAATGTTGTCCTGACTAAAAGTTGTCGAACTTACTTGCGGTACAAGTTAAAAACGAAACAAAAATGAAATTGAATTTTTGATGGCCACTTTCGTGTGACTTTCTTCACGAGGTACCTCCATTAGGTCAATGAAGAAAAAAAAAAATAGCATAGTATGATTAAAAAAAAAAGATCCCAAACTTAATAAAACAAACTTTTTCCCTCAAAATGTTTATATTTTTTAGAGGAAAGTTCGAAGTAGTTTGTGATTATTTTTAAAAGTTTTTTTTTAATCCTTTCTAACATTTTCGAAATTTTGTCAGAAGGTTTTGTTTTGAAAAGTTCTGTTGATTGAGTTAGCGGCTAAGAAACGTTTTAATTTTTAAGCTTTTGAAAATATTTTTAAAATATTGATTGCGAGTGGAGACTTTTTTTAGTTAAGAGCTGATTATCATATTGAATTGCGAAAAATTGAAAAGTTTAATAAAAATCGTTTAGCAGAAATATTTTAAAATAAATTAATTAAATAAAAAAAATTGTTTGTGTGTACGTTCTATTTTTGAGTAAGTACGATGTTCCATAAGACTAAGAGTCATTCAATAACATGCATGTTTCCATAATTCTGCAGTACTATAAAAATTAAATTAGATATTTTTTACCATGTCTTAAACTTAGTGATAATTTAATAATATGAAAAATACATAATAAAAATATTAATAAATAACATAAAATAACTTAGAATGAAATAATAACCAAACTTTCTTATTAAATGAAAATTATTTTTAAATTCTTTTTATTCAGAAAGCATATTTCAACAAATGCCTGGCTAAATGTAAACTAAAATTTTATTAAATATTATTATATAATTGCTAAAATTATTCAAAAAAAAAAAAAAAAAAAAAAAAAAAAAAAAAAAAATTAAAATTTTGTTTTTTTGGCCCGTATGGTTGCAATACTTTCCGTCTTGACAACTTCCGGATGTCAAATCAAAATCGTCTTGTTTATTTTTTATAAAATGTCATACACTACTACACTATAGTACTTTTTATAAAGTTAGATCTGGATTTATTTTTCTTTCAGTTCCTGTCTGTTTTTAAAATTTAATCAAAACTTTTTAACTATTTTATTGAGTATTGCTATTGAATGCTAGAAATCTATCTCTAGTTTATCCTTCAAATAATTTCAAAAGAAATTTAGCTTTTAAGTGATGTTTTACTTTTAACCTTCAAATATATATATTTGCGTGTCTTTACCTTTTTTTTTGTTAGTAATGAATTTAAGAAAGGTGTGTATACTTAATTTTTTTTAAATTAACTTTCAAATAAATATATGAAAATAAGTGATGTAGTCTAACCTTATTGCCTGTATTTTTTTCTCCTTTTTTGGTGCTTAAATTAAATGTTATCACTCTTTTCAAGCGTAGATTTAACCGTTTTTTATCTTTTCTGATTGAAAAATCAAATTCAATCGAAACTTGTCCTTTCTAAAACATAAGATTTAGAGACAATCACCTATAAAATAAAATAAAAACGAAAGTTTTCACTCAGCTAAAAACTTTTTTGAATATAAACACGAAATGAATGAATCATGATAAAAACCCAACTTCTAAGCCCAAATCTGAACAAAGTCTCATAGAAACAAGAGGCTCATCCCTTGTTCCCTGTTTAGGATGTGGTTTCCGGCTTTATCTTTATTCTTTTCACTATTACGTAGCCCCCTGCACATCAGTGGCGTTACCGCCTTGCTCGGGGTGATACGAATTAAAAAAAAAAAAAAAAAAAAAATTGAAAATTCAAGAAGCTTCTCTACTTCAGACAATAATATCCAATATCAACTTCATTTTTCGATACTTACAGTAAGTTCGATAGTTTCTTTCAGACTAGTTAACTCAATAGGTGAAGGATTTAAAAACAAAATTTTAAAAGAACCTATCCGTATTTTTCCGGTATAGTTTATTAAAATGACTATTATTGTTTTCGAAACTTTTAGAATATAAGTGGAACCAAGCGGACTTTAGTGTCCATAGTGATACGTATCACCTATATCTTTTTATATCGACTTTAAAAGATTTTACGATAGAAAAAGAGGAAGAATTTTGTTTTCACTACAAATATACTTTTTAGTTTAAAGCTTCAAACAAAATTCTCCCTGATCATGAAACGGAGCAGTGTGACTAAAAAACTAAGTGTGTGGGATCGGAAAATCTTGAAAATAAAAACCTAGAAATTCAAGTTACATGGCGAACTTTCAAAAAATGAAAAAATAACACTAACCTCACTTTTTAAGTTAAAAAGTTTTAACTGAAAATATAATGAGTTTAAAATAAATTGTTAAGTTTTAAAAAAGCTTGAGAATGACTATATGGAAAATTCCGTCAGACATTTTTCTTGATTTTCTGTATTTAAAAAAAAAAAAAAAAATTAATGTTTTCTAAATAATTAAAGGACTTAGGTTTATTAAACGGTTAAAAAACGTTTTTACGAGTATCCACTCAAAACTGTTTTTAATCGAAAAAAAAAAATGCAGTTAAGAGCTATAAATTTGTATTTGAGTATATTCGAATCAATAAGAAACGAAACTTAAAACTGGCTTAAAAATGTTTAATTTACACAAGCGAAAATATAAACCTACATAAACACAATGTATTTAATTTTAGCGTCGAGTATTGAAGTAATGGACGATAATGGCAATAACCGTCAAAAAGTTAAATTAAAAAATTACTTACCAAACCACGAATCGTTATCTTCATGATCAGAAAGCGTTGAAGTAAAATCTACAAATTGGGGACATTCGTATTCCCAAGTATCTGCCATCGTTATTTACTTTCGTCAAATCAACAGAAAAACTTAAATTTATCACCGTTAATAAAATTAGAACCCAGATTCTTCTTTTTTTTTTTTCTTTTCTAACTGAAATTTTCAATCTCCCGCTGCACACAAATTCAGCCAATGAGAAACAAGCTTTCAGAGCTTACAACCGTTGCTAAATAGAATTGGTTAAAAATTCATTTTTATTAAAACTTTAAATAATTTAAAACTTAAGATATGTTGACAAATTAAATATTAATAATTTTAATCTTACTAAAGTGGCTTTGTGTTCTCTCCTCTCCGCTTTTTTTAATTTGATGCAGAGTTCAGTTTCCTCTTTTTTGAACAGCTAATCGTGGATTTCTGGCTATCAGCTTTAGCAGTTGAAACAGTCGAAGTTACCTAGTAAGTTGGACATTTTACTACTTTTTGTTTTTATTCATTGGTTCAGAAGATTTTCCTCTCAGAATTGCAGTATTCTTAAAAAATGTTGTCATTGGTCAACAAAAATGTATGATTTTCTTTAAAGTATTTTAATGAATACTCTCATTAAATTTAACTTATTTTTTAGAGGTTACTAAGAAGGCTATTTCTCAGTGAACATCAGTATGATGAAAAAAATATATTACCACTAAGTTAATTGTTTAAATATAATAAAAACTTTTAATTCTAGTATCGTTACCTATTTGTTAAAATTAAAATAGTTAACGATACTAAAGAAAAATAAATGTTGCTTGAATATAGATTTTTTTGTACGAATATTTTTTTCATGTTTTCAATACTGCAAAAAACGATAAAGTGTTTGTCATTCTATATTTTACTATTCTAAATTATTCGGTACTCTTAAAAAGTTAATTCACTTTATTACGTAATTAAGATATATTGCATCTTGACCTCTTGGTAAAAAAAAACAAAAAAAAACAACGTAGTATCAGTTCTCCCCTCAGATGGGAGAAGCGTCTTCTCAGAAGACGCTCAGTCCCACAGATTCCAACTTTGCGGCAGAACCTTTTTCTTATTTCACTAAGAGATACGGGGTGAAGTGTAATTATCGTGACTGTAGTTGCTGGAACGGCAATTTCTGTCCGTGACCCATATGCACATCGATGTGCATTCCACTGAAAAAAAAAAAGACATTGTGTCCGGCCTTAGTGGAAAGTCAGTTAAACATACCCAGCTTGGCAAGAATTTTCTACGTGACTTGATTGTATAGCTAATTACCGTTTTGGCGTTAGTCTCCCAAATCACTTTTTTAAAATAATTATTAACATATTCAAAAATCAAAACAACAACAAAAAATAGCAGGACACTTGATAACAGATCAATCAATAAGAACAAACAATTTGTTTAGTATTATGACAGAACAGTGTTATTTTGCTTTTTAAATTTACACAAGAGACTTAAAAAAAATTAAGTTAATAAATTGGTTGTATAACTTTGGGTTCTTAAAAAAATGAGTAATTTGGATTTGATAAATTTAAGTAATCTCCCTTTAATCGTTAATACTTTCACAAATTTCATTTTTTTTTTTTTTTTTTTTTTTGTATAATAAAAAATTCAAAGAAAATATTTTTCTCTAACAATATGAAATAACTTAAGTTATGAAATGAATTACAGGTTGAATATGTGACACGTTGACATTTAGAAATAAAATATTCAAATAAAATATTTGCTTTCCTTAAAAATCTATTGTTTCTTTCTCTCAATGAGAAGAGAAGGCAAATCTCATAAAAAGAAAAGACTGAATGACAACTGTGAAACAGGAATTCACTTAGTCTTTCTAGCTAGTTTGATGTGACTAGAAATTGACCAAAGCAAGGAAGGCTCCACACACAGTTTCATGCAGTGTTAACACTTCGTCAAACATTCGATCTGATAAACACGATCAATCGTTAATAATTCGTTGCATATTACTTTTTTATGCAATAAATAAGTAATATTTGTTTCAATTCAGATAAATTAAACTTTCAATTTTCAAATTTGACTAAAATAAAGTGTCAGAAATCTTTTGAAATATTTTAAAAAATTTATGATTTGTGTTTGTTTACAAATTCTTTAATTTTAAGAAAATGGCCGCTTTTAAGAAAATTTTAAGAAATTGAAATTAAATGTGACATTCAAATTTAATTTCTATATGAAATACACCAGAATTTTTTAATTAATGGAAATAATAAATTTAAGCATTAAGCTTTCATTTAAATGTAATGAAATCTTGAAGAATGTTTTTTTATTTTAAAATTAGGTATCGTAAATTTTTGCCGAAAAAGTGGAGGTACCTAACAGACATAGTGTTGACAGCTGCTACGGATGGCCAGAAATGACAAATTTTCATAGACATCTATAATTAACAAAAATTAAAAATAACATAAATAAGCCAAAAAATTAACACCTTGATTTGGAATTTTTTAATAAATAAATTATTATTTAATCAGTAATCATTAATAAACTTTAATTAACATTAAGTAAAATAAAAAACTAGTTTTCTATTTCGAAAAAAATTGAACACAGTAGAAAAGAAAAGTAGAACTATTCAACAAAAAAATTAATAGAAAATGAAAAACCTAGGCTAATTTCAAATAAGCACGAAATAAAGTTTAAAAATAATTCAAATTAATTAAACATAATTTTCAAAATTAATTTAAATGTTTCTTTTTTATCACAATTAAAATAACTGTCAGTGTCATGAAACTGAAAGCGAAACTAAGAAAATACGTTTTTCTATTTCTAGAAAAATTGTGAACACAGTTGAAAAGTCAAACTACTCAACAAACAATTAGAAAATGAAAAGCCTAATTTCAAATATGCAGGAAATAAAGTTTAATAATAACTGAAATTAATTAAACATCATTTTCAAAATAAATTTAAATGTCTTTCTTTATTAAAATTATAACTGTCATTAAAATAAATAAAAAAATACATTTTTAAATGTCTTTCTTTAACAAAATAAATGTCATTAAAAAAAAGTGAAAAAAAAAATGCGAA
>JBBBDQ010001787.1:202500-207500 GCA_037127315.1 Ascarosepion bandense
GAACCACGCGACAACTGGTATCCCTCTCACACTAGGGACATCCTCCAGCCTCAACAAACCACGGAATTCATGAGGTATCTAACCCGGCGGGAACTTATGACCACTGGTTTGCCACCTTTTAATGATAGACCAGAAGATTATAAAAAGTGGAAACGGTCCTTCCAAGGCGCCGTAAGACGCCTCAGACTCACACGTGATGAAGAGATGGACCTTTTAGTGAGAGGGCTCGGCAAAGAGTCACGGGAACATGCCGAGAGGCTAAGGTCAGCCCACCTCAACCACCCTGAAAGGGGACTCCAAAGGATATGGGAGCGACTCGAGGAATGTTACGGCGCCCCTGAAATGATTGAAGACGCCCTCTTCAGAAGAATCGACAATTTTCCCAAACTATCGAGCGGTGAATTCCCCAGACTGAGGGACCTCAGCGACTTGGCCACAGAACTTCTGTCCGCTAAAGAGGACGGAGATCTCCCCAGCCTTGCCTTCCTGGACACTGCTCGAGGCCTTCATCCCTTTGTGGCCAAGTTACCACCCTCGCTTCAAGATGAATGGCTATCAGTCGGATCCGACTACAAGGAACGACACCGAGTCATGTTTCCCCCCTTCGAGGTATTCGTGAGCTTTGTATCACGACAAGCTAGGATCAGGAATGATCCTAGTTTCAAAGTCAATCTTCTAGCTAGCGGGTTCTCCCGTAAAGAAAACAAACAAAAAATTGTAACGGTACACAAAACCATGGTATCTCCTACGCCCTCCGACACCACACGTCCCCACAGTGAAGCAAGGGACTTGACCCAGTACTGCCCGCTACATGAGAAGTCCCACCACCCACTGCTGAAATGCCGGGCCTTCCGAGAAAAGGCATTGACAGAGCGCAAGACCTTCGTCAGAAACAGGGGCATCTGTTTTAAGTGCTGTGCTTCCACCGCGCACGTGGCAAGATTCTGTAAAGCAGATGTTACATGCAATGAATGCAACAGCAAAGATCACAACACTGCTCTCCATCCTGGACCACCACCAGAGACCATCAGCACTAAACCCGCCACTAAGGACGGCGGGGAGGATAAAACCCCTGCAGCTGCCGGAGTAGTTTCGCAGTGCACTCAAATCTGTGGCGGCGACCTCTCGGAGAACTCCTGTTCCAAGATATGCCTCGTCAACGTTTACCCTGCAGATCAACCCGACAAGGCAGTGAGGATGTACGCCATTATCGATGAGCAGAGCAACCGGTCTTTGGCAAACTCAAGCTTCTTCGATAGATTCAACAGCAACGAGCCCAGTTTCCCATACTCCCTTAAAACCTGCGCAGGAGTAACTCAAACCATGGGAAGAAGAGCGACAGGCTTCCAGGTGGAATCCTTGGACAGAAAGATCAGCCTTCCTCTTCCCAGCTTGGTGGAATGTAACAGAATACCCGACGACAGGTCCAGCATTCCCACACCTGAGGCAGCCTTCCACCATCCCCATTTGAAGAAGATAGCGCACCTCATCCCTACTCCGGAGCCTAAAACCCCTATAATGCTCCTTCTAGGACGTGATATCCTGAGAGTTCACAAGGTACGTGAACACATAAACGGGCCCCATGACGCCCCTTACGCACAAAGGCTGGACCTGGGGTGGGTGATAGTAGGCAACGTCTGCCTAGGGAGATTTCACCCACCCACCGTGGTGAAAACGATGCATACAAATGTATCCGAGGGAGGCCACCCTACCCTTTTCGAATTATGCCCGAACAACTTTAAAGTTCAGGAGAACTACATCGGCAACGGGCTTTACTCCACCGATAACGATGGCTATATATTTCAACGGACCAGTGATGACGAAAAGGTAGCCCCCTCCATTGAGGATATTGCTTTCCTCAACCTCATGGAACGAGAAGTCGAGAGGGACACCGACCACAACTGGGTTGCTCCCTTGCCGTTCAAAGCCCCAAGACGCCGCCTCCCTCCAAACAAGATACTGGCCGAAAGACGGTTTACCGGATTAGTCCGTAACCTGGAAAAGAAGCCAGATACGAAGAAGCACTTCTTCTCCTTCATGGAGAGACTGTTCGAAAACAACCATGCGGAAAAGGCCCCTCCACACAAACAAGATGAGGAATGTTGGTACCTGCCCATCTTCGGCGTGTACCACCCTAAAAACCGGACAAAATCCGGGTAGTCTTCGACTCCAGCGCTAAGCACGATGGAATATCCCTCAACGATGTGTTAATAAGCGGACCCGACCTTAACAACTCATTGATTGGCGTCCTCAGTCGTTTCCGAATGGAGCCTGTCGCCGTCATGGCAGACATCGAACAGATGTTCCACTGCTTCCTGGTAAAGGAAGAGCACAGGAACTACCTAAGGTTCCTTTGGTACCTAGAAAACGATCCTAGCAAGGAGATGACGGAATACAGGATGAGGGTCCATGTATTCGGAAATAGCCCATCCCCATCCATAGCCGTCTACTGCCTTCGGCAGGCGGTTAAGAAGGGCCTGCCTAACTACGACCCAGCAGTCGAGCAATTGGTCAACAACAACTTTTACATTGATGACTGTTTGGGATCCTTCACCACCGAGGAAGAAGCCATTTCCTTAATCAAGAACACACAGGACATCTTGGCGCAGTCTAATTTAAGGCTTCATAAAATAGCCTCCAACAGTAGAAGAGTCATGGGCGCCTTCCCTTCCACAGACCATGCGAGCGTTATGAAGAACCTCGATTTGGGCACAGATGAATTACCTAGACAGCGCAGCCTCGGGCTTGAGTGGGACATCGGGAAGGACATGTTCACGTTCAGCGTGCCAACATCAGAAAAGCCGTTTACACGCAGAGGTGTCCTGTCGACGCTCATCAGCCTGTACGACCCTCTGGGATTTGCTGCCCCCGTCGTTATCGAGGGAAAATTCATCCTGAGGGAGTTGACGGACAAGAACGCCGAATGGGACTCCCCCCTACCCAAGGAGATGTACGAACCTTGGTCGTTGTGGAGAGACTCCTTAAAGGCCCTAAACGAGATTCTTATCCCTAGGATGTTTACAACTCTACCTCCCTCTAAAGCGGCACGCAGAGAGCTGCACATCTTTTCCGATGCATCCACTAAAGCCATCGCCGCAGTAGCCTACCTCAGAGTCATCGACGGTAAAGGAAAAAGCCACGTTGGCTTCGTCATGGGGAAAGCAAAGCTAGCTCCACGGCCCGAACACTCGATTCCAAGACTAGAGCTCTGCGCGGCCCTCCTTGCAACGGAACTGAGTGAGCTGATCTCTTCCGAGATTGACCTGAAGCCTCATTCCACCACCTTCTACACTGACAGCAAAGTGGTGTTAGGCTACATCCACAACGAGACTAGACGTTTCTATGTGTATGTTAGCAATCGAGTACTGCGGATACGAAGATCCTCTCACCCCGATCAATGGAGATACATACACACAGACCTGAACCCCGCTGACCTCGGCACTCGTTCCGTGCCCGCATCTCACCTGCAAACCACCACCTGGCTCAATGGCCCCAGCTTTCCTCTGCCAGGAGGCAAGGACGACCCCGGCTACGATCTAATAAATCCAGAAAGAGACGCAGACGTCCGTCCTCAAGTGTCCACGTTAGCTACGTCTTCGGCAAATCTACAGCTCACTACGCTGCGTTTTGAGAAGTTTTCCACTTGGCTGTCGTTGACTAGAGCCCTAGCCAATCTCATACATATCGCTGGCACCTTCCACCAAGCTCATACCACCTCAAGAGGTGAATGTAGAGGGTGGCATTATTGCCCCAAAACACGCACTGTCGAGGAACTCTTACAGTCAAAAAATACCATCATCCGATCGGTGCAGGAAGAAGTCTACCCTGAAGAACTCTTGAGTATAGCACGCAAGGAGGATCTCCCTAAAGGCAGCCCGCTTAAAGACCTCAATCCTTTCATCGACAATCACGGCTTGTTGAGGATTGGGGGTCGCACTGGCAAAGCAGAGATCGAAACCAGAGAGAAAAACCCTATTGTCATCCCTGGGAGACACCACGTCGGATCTTTGATCGTGGGCTACTACCACGAGCAATCCAAACACCAGGGACGCCTGTTCACCGAGGGAGCCATCCGTGCAGCAGGATTTTGGATAATCGGTGGGAAGAGATGCGTGAGCCGGCACATTCACTGCTGCGTCACCTGCCAAAAACTCAGGAACCCCACCCTGATACAGAAGATGGCTGACCTTCCTGCCGACCGTCTCAGCACTAGTCCTCCCTTCACCAACATCGGCTTAGATGTGTTTGGTCCTTGGGTAGTCTCCTCACGCCGAACTAGAGGCGGACTCGCCGACAGCAAGAGGTGGGCGGTAATGTTTACTTGTATGAGCACTCGAGGTGTTCACATTGAAGTCATTGAATCAATGACCGCCTCCAGCCTCATCAACGCGCTCAGACGCTTCTTCGCCATCCGCGGCCCCGCTAAGCACATACGCTCCGATTGCGGAACCAACTTTGTAGGCGCTTGCAGGGAGCTGGGCATCGAGTCTCCCATAGATATAAGCTCAGTCTCTAGATACTTGGCAGGGCAGGAGTGCACCTGGTCTTTCAACCCTCCCCATGCTCCACATATGGGAGGAGCTTGGGAAAGGATGATCGGCATAGCAAAAAGAATATTAGATGCCATGTTCTTGCAGTACAAGCATAGGATGACCCATGAATCGCTCACCACATTTTTGGCGGAGGTCTCTTACATAATCAATGCCCGCCCCCTCATTCCTGTGTCGTCAGATCCGGATCAACCCCTGATACTTACCCCTGCTATCCTCCTCACTCGAAAAACAGGTGTTCCCTTCACGCACGAGCGTGAATACGGACCCAAGGACATCCTAAGAAGCCAGTGGAAATTCGTTCAGCATCTGGCCGAGATTTTTTGGAGCAGGTGGAGAAGAGAATATCTATCCTCGATCCAAAAACGTTCCAAATGGAGGTCGGAGGTACCCAACCTTGAACCGGGGAACGTGGTGCTGCTCAGGGACGAGCAAACCAGCAGAAACAAG
>JBBBDQ010001787.1:217500-230000 GCA_037127315.1 Ascarosepion bandense
ACTTATCTGAAAATTCTCTTGTCTGTCTCTTAACGCTGGTTGGTTGATTGGCGACAGGCTTCTCTACAGTCGGCACCCAACGGTATGGCAATCATCTCTCTGTCTCTTTACTTCTTCGGTTGGGAACTGTCTTTGGTCATTACGTTTCTGGACCGGGAAATCGAACTCTCTCCCAAGAATTCTGAAAAATCCTCTTCTGTCTTTAACTCTGGTTAACCGGCATCAGGCCTCTTCTGTTGATCTCTGCAACTTCTCTGTCACTCTCTGCAACTCAAAACTTTAACTGCAAAATCTCTTGTCTGTCTTTATCTCTGGTTGGCCGGCAGGCTCTGTGGTTGGCACCCAACAACGTGGCGCCTATCTTCATCGTTACATTTTTAGGCCAGTAACTGGAACTAAACTTGAATGCCAACTCGAACTCCGGGCTCTCCTCCGATCCAACTGATTTTGGTCCCTCGGGACCCTGTATTTATGCACATGCCATGGTGTGTGGCCGACGGTCGCTGGGTGTCTAATTCCCCGTCTCGGCAACCAATAAAATCCTGAGGTTAGCTGCTACTTGTTGTTGCCTGTGGTTTAACCAATGGGATTAGTCTTCTTTCTATGACGTCAATTGTTAGTCGTCTCCCTCTTTCGGGGCTTGGTCACCAGACCAATGGAATCTCTCTCGATCTTATGATGTCATCTCCCCATACCCCTTTTCTGGTCTGGACTTTTTCTCCCTCAAAATTTTCTTGTTCTCACGAAACAATTGGGGGGGGGTGTTTTTCTTAAAACAATAGGCATTAACCTTTTTGAACTGTCTTCGCCCAAAACAAGTTGACAAGGGTCCATTGACATCGTTACCCAAATAATGAAGGTCGTTCTGAATGGGCGTGCCTCTTCGTCCTACAGCACGAATGCCGGTGTCCCACAAGGCTCTATCCTGGGCCCGACGCTCTTCCTTATTTTCATCAACGACCTCCCAGATGAGATCAAGTCCCAAGTAGGCATCTACGCAGATGACACTACAATATACTCCCGCTCCAGTAAGAAACCTGTCGTGGCGGACAGACATAATCTCGCTGCTGACCTTGAGCGGGATCTACACTCTGTGGTGAACTGGGGCAAGAAGTGGCTTGTCAACTTCAATTCCTCTAAGACCAAGCTGTTGTCTGTCAACCATTACAGGCAACCTCTTCTGCCTCCCATAAGCATGGACCAGATGATTCTCCCGGAGAATAATACACTACGCCTCCTCGGACTTACCCTGTCCTCAGACCTCAAATGGAACCACTATATTGAATCCATAGCAAAATCTACTGCTAAGAAGATTGGGTCACTATGTCGATCCAGGATGTTTTTTCCACCTGAATCCATCCTGCATATATACAAGTCAACCATCCGTCCGTGCATGGAGTACTGCTGCCATTTATGGTCAGGTGCCCCTGCCGTTCTCCTCAGTGTTCTTGACAAGCTCCAAAGGAGAGTCTGTAATGTGATAGGTACTGATCTGGCGACTCGTCTGCAGCCACTTTCCCATCGTCGAAATGTGGCCTCCCTCTGTCTCTTCTATAAATACTTTCATGGCTTCTGCTCGGATGAGCTT
Source organism: Ascarosepion bandense (assembly GCA_037127315.1). Lineage (NCBI taxonomy): Eukaryota > Metazoa > Mollusca > Cephalopoda > Sepiida > Sepiidae > Ascarosepion > Ascarosepion bandense. The sequence goes on from JBBBDQ010001787.1 coordinate 219,089, forward strand.
AAGTCACTGATGCCTCCTCTACAGGTGTTTACCTGTGCAACCAGACTGGCAACTGGGTCCCACCCATTCACAGTCAGTTTAGCCAAACGCAGACGACAATTCTACTCCTGCAGCTTCCTCTCTCGCACTTCCCGCCTGTGGAACTCACTCCCGTATTCTTGCTTTCCTGACGGCTACGACCTCCAGAAATTTAAAAGCAAAGTTAATACTCACCTACTAACCACTGGACTCTAGCTCTCTCCCCTCCCCTGTATAATCTTCACGTTCTCTCCGCCCATGTATCTGTCATTGCACCTGCTTTCTCAGCTTTCTATTGTTCCTTTCTAACTAGCTTGTACTCCTCACTCTTTTCTAATTAATCTTTCTACATTTATGTAACCCCCTGCACATCAGTGGCGTTTCTGCCTTGCTCTGGGTGAAATGATTAAAAAAAAAAAAATAAATAATTTCTAAGCACCTGTTTTTAATATCCATTCTCTGAGTCACCTATATTTTCAAGTGACAAGAATGCCTTATTAGTTTTACCCTGATGTCAGTGAAAATACTTTTTCTCTAAGTACTTGACTTGAGTCAAAAACATTCCTTATCTTTCACGAGAGTCATCCAGCCAGACACAAAATAAAATTTCCCCTTTCCTTTACCAAGAAACAATAACAAATAAATTTATCTTTCCTTTATGTTTAGATGGGTGGATGATATCTATTGTTTCTGGCTTGAAACTAATTCAGTCTTTTCTTTCTTTTTCTTCTTTCTCTGGTCTTCCTTTTCTATTCTTTTGCCGGCCAAAAATAAAATAACAATTGAATCTATCCCTTAGGTTCAACTATGATACCTGTCTGTATGGGTGGGCGAAAATTGAAAACAATCCATTTCTCTTTTCTTTTTCTTCTTTCCGGGTTTACAATAATAGAGAAATATCAGATGTTATTTTTTGTCTCTGCGTTCTTTTTTAAGATAAAGATTTTCCAGCCACAGTTAATAATCAGTTAATAAAATTAATCATCTCCGTTTTCCTTTGCTCACATTCGGAGGATAAAGAAAATTTCTCTTAGTATGTTCTCTTATGATCTATAATAGTAATTTGAAGATTCTCCGGTTATGGTTATTAATTAATAAAATTAATTAATTCTGGTCCACTACAAAATATTGTTATACAATATGTGCAGACTCATGTCCTTTGCCTGCTCTCTTGTAGGTATAAAAAAAAATTCTCTAAAAGTGATTTAAAGTCAGCATACCATCAAACACATATTGATGAAGGCTTTAAAGAAGTGACAACAATAAACATACTTAGGATGGAAAGAATGTCATATAGAATTAAAACCACAAGTGCAATTTTTCAAAGGGCTATAGAACAAGTTATTGGTAGTGATGTAAAAGAAAATACTATGTTAGCACCAATACAAATGCCATCCTGCTATCAACTACAAAGAACTAAAATGAAAGACCAGTATGGTTTTGAATAATTTAAAAATGTTCAATTAATAATTAACTGGAAAAAAAAAGTGCGCAACACTAAAAAATATTGTTTTTGGGATATTTCATTTTTACTCCAATGGTTGGACAACATTGGATGCAAACCATATAAAATCCCAAACAGATTAGCAGAAAGGGTGGTGCAAATTATAAAAAAAAGGAGACTGAAAATATGTCTACAATGGAAAGAAAAATTTGAAACATTTCTTCTTAAATTGTTGCTATAGAACAACACCAGATTGAAAAACCTGTCTACCCTCATTGGTAGACAAATTAGAGCCTCATTGACTGTCTAATGCCACTAATGAAAAACTAGTATAAAAGGGATAGTGAATCTAATCTACAAGAGGCAAGATTCATAATACAAAGTGAACAGAATACTATGATAATAGAAAAAAATGGAAAAGGGATATTGCAAACATTGCAACAGGGTAGCGATGACGAAATATACAGTGAGCCTGAAAGTAATGAATGTGAAGTGTCATATCAATGTGAGATAAACATGACAGTGAAATCAAAAGCAGTACAAACTCTGAAGATGGGGAAGTCACAAAGTGTATAAATATCTCCAGCTATTACCCATGAAGCAGTTGAGTGCCTACTATTTCCCATGAGTCAATAGCACTACACAACAATTAAAATTCCAGGTTCTTCAGATTTATATTAGTTAAAAGGGGAATTCAAATCATCAATGTTTTTGCCAAACAGAAACACCATTTACTGAAAATAAAATAAAAAATTTAAAAAATGCATTGCTGCCCTGTTTTATTTATTTTAAATCAGGTTAATTATACTTTAAATATTCCTCAAAGTTTCATATTTTATTTTTGGAAGAATTTTTAATAAACAGAATTAGACTGTGATTAAAAAAAACAACTAAAAAAAGTGAGTGTTAATCAGCTATTTTAAGGAAAAAAATAAATTCTTTCCAGTCAGTTTAAATTAGTTTTTTAAATACAGCAAAGTACCTTGTATATTAAATTTAATCTATTAGCCTGAAATCAAAACTGAAATAAAAATCTTCAAAGCTTTTTCATTTTGAAAAATTCCTCAGGTATTGTTTTGTTTTTTTTTTTCTTGGCCGGGGGGGGGGGGCTACTTTTATGTGTACCTGTTACTGCCAATTATGCTTTACCACCTTTGCTTTCTATTTCTCTTTTTTACTGCTACTACTAAAACCTTAGCTATCAAGCTTTACATTCTCACCTGCTGATTCTCTCTTTATTAATAGTTCCCAAATTGGAACCAGGGCTCTACGTTGCAAGTGAAACAGTCGCATTTGCGAGTGATTTTCTTTCTTTTTTATTTTGTTTTCCAAGTGGTGACTAGAAATAATAAAACGCTTATGTTTTGCAACTATTTTTTTTCACTGACAATCTTCCAAAGCTCATTACTGAGTGAAAAATGTCTGTTCAACCTTTTTTTTAATAAAACAAGCAAAGTCAAATTATTTCAACAATAAAAGGTTTAATAGAACAATATACAAGATATTAATTGACATTTTGACGATGACAGCACACATTTTATTCGCAGTTTCATGTTTCATTCGTCTTTCTGAGCATGTGCAAACATGGCAACAAAGAAAACAATACTAAAGCCAATATCGGCTTTCATCGTAAAATTGAACAAAAGTAGAAATGCTGAATCAAACTGAAACTCAAAAGAATGCCCCGAATTATAAACAAAGTAATGATGACACACAAAATGAGAGTAAACCGTCCATTGTAGGAGAATTTCAACAAGTTTGGTTGTCAACTTTCACCTGGCTTCATTACGATAGAGGGAAAAAAAAACGCGATGTATTGTGATTTTTGTCATAGGGCTGGTTCAACTTTGGCTGGAAAAACTGCTTTTGTAGATGGTAGTACTAAATTTAAACGTGAAAACATCCTTGCCCATAGTAAGCCTTAGACTTTATCATTAATAAAACCAGCAAACACTCAATTGAAAAGTCTCACATTGCCAAGAAATTTCTCGATGCAGAAATCATATCAAATGAAAAGGATTTGACAGATTTGAAAGTTAATTTTAACACAGTTTATTGTATAGGGAAGGAAGAAATGGCCTTTACAAAACTGAAGCCCCTACTCTTACTTCAGTACAAAAATAAGCTACCTGTGACACCTGCATACAGTGAAAAATGATGTCTACTATTGCAAGCACAATCAGAGATGACATTGGAATCTATCAGTGACTCTCATGATGTGTCAGTTATGATTGATGGTGCCACTGACAGCTCTGTCAGAAACAGTTTATGTGAGAACAGTGTTGAATGGCAAAGCAGAAAATAAACTTGTTGAAGTTATTGCCATTGCTAAGTTATTGCCATGCTAACGGCATTACCTCTGCTACTAAATTTTCTCTTTCAAAAGTGGGGATCAATGATGATGAAATGTCATCGAGAATTGTTAGGTTTTGTGCAGATGGGGCAAATGTGAATACAGGACAGTATGGCACATTGACTTGAATTAGCCCTATTGAAACTACGAAAAAGACTTCTATTATGCAGTCAATGACTGTCTACATTTGATACGGAAGACTTACCACTTCAGTCCAAAGAGCAAGAGAGAACTTAAGATCATTGGAGAAGAACTTGAAGCAAGAATCTACTCACCAGTGCCAGTGAAGGGTACCAGATGGATTCCCCATGTAGACAGGGCAATGAGTCTTTCTCCAAGGAAAGAAAGAAAGAGGGTCATTTGGCTGAGGATCATAGTCAATATGCAACAGTCTACACTCATATGGAAAATCTTGCAGCAACATCATGCAGACATTGCTGGTAGAGCTAAGAAAATAAGCAATTGAAGGATCTTGTATTCACTGCATTTTGTCATTTCGTATCCGATCTATTTGGCGAGCTACCTTTGCTCAGTTTAAAACTACAAACAATCTGGTTCTTCCTGTAGCAGTTGCATCAATTAAGGATTGTATGGAAACTATTTCAAGTATGAAGGAGGAATACATTTCTAGGGGAATGTATGAAAAGTTTATCCTGTATATTGAAGAAAAACAGTCTGAAAATTTGCACGGTAATTCCAAATTTCAAGGAGTTGAAATGACCGGGAGTCCTGTTTATGCGGCCAAAGAAAAACTAAAGAAGCATGTTGAGTCTACAGTTGACATTACAATCAAAGAACTAGAGTCAAGGTTTCAAAATCTGTTGGGAACAAATACAAGTGTAGATGCTCAAGATGTGGTGAGAAGTTTCATTAAGGTGTTCAATCATGACACATGGCCAGAATGAAAAAGGGAACTTGTCCATTTTGGAAATCATGAAATAGACATTATTTGTGACTGGTTTGGAAAACCTTCTGTAGCTGCATGATGCAACCTGGAAGTTGTTCAAATGGAATGGAGACACATGAAATTCTTTGTTACAAATACTTTCAGGGACAAGTCTTATTCTGATCTGTGGCAAATCCTACTGACCAAGGACTCGTACAAGACTGAATTCTGCAATGTACTTCATCTTGTGAGAATAATGCTTTCTCTTCCATTCAGCTCCACAGTGTGAGAGAGCCTTTTCTGCACAGAAGAGAATAAAGAGTAACCAACGGAGCAGCTTGTCTGTACAGAGATTGTCAGACTTAATCTTGCTTTCTTCTAAAGGTCTAGATCTAGCTGAATTCAACCCAGAGAAATCCATTGACAAGTGGATGGCAAACAGCAGGAGAAGGATTTCTGGGGGTGGGGGAGCTAACATTGTGTCTGTTGGTAAGTGCAAGGACAAAGCAGTACTGTTTGAAAACAAAAAGATTTAGTCACAAGCTATTGATTTGACAATTCAAATTGAGCCAGTGTTAAAGTGGGACTGGAAATTGGAATAAAAAGGTAAATGCAATTCAATATTTGACAAATGGAGTTATAAATTTTAAAAGATAAAATTTCAGTTTGAAACAGAAATAAGTTCAATGTCAGTAACACAAAAACACAGTATGTGTTTGCTAGACATCTGGACATTTCCCTTTCCAGTCCCACTTTAGGATCTTAGATCAGCATTACTATAGTTAATAATTCTGAGTGACATTTACCAACCAGATAGGGAAATTGAAAATAAGGTAAAAACGTGTTGTTAAGAGTGTTACAATAACTGCAAATCATGACTGAATATTTCTAAATGACACCTTTGCCAAGTAACAGTTGAAGTGAATGTCATGTTTTTATGAGGTTGTTGTTGCTGTTTCAAGTTTAATAATATTGCAACTGATGCAGTCTTCAAACTTGCATTTGTCAGTTGACTGAATTATCCTGAATGATATTTGCCAGGTAACTGTAAACAGTTCTACAGTTACTAGACTCAATATAATGTATTTGATTTTTTTGTTTGAGGTTGTTTGATCTTTTTGTTTGAGGTTGTTTAGTAATATTGAAACTGATGAGATCTTGAAGACCTCAAATTTGCATTTAAATTTTGTCAGTAAGTTTACTGAATATTTCTAAATGACACCTTTCAAAGTTAAATTTAAATTTTTATAGTAAATACAGTGACATAATAGACCTATTTGCCAAATTACACAAAAAAAATGTCAATGAATCATGTATATATCAAGTAGGTTAATGTCAACAGAAACTAACTACTAGAATATTGAAAAAAAAGCACAAGCAATTGTATGGAGCCTGGAAAGGACACAAAACTTTTTGATAGAAAAAAGTTCTTATTAAAATTGGACCACAAATCATTGGAATTCATATTTAACCCAAGTAAAGAATTGCCAAAAGTCACATTGTCAATGATTTTAAGATAGGCAATAAAAATCATGGCATCTGATTTTGACATAGTATACATAAAAAGGATCATTATTCCTCATGTAGACACTTTATCAAGATTACAGTTCAAGAATGAAATGGAAGAAAAACAAAAATACTGAAGATAAAATAATATACTGGATGGAAACACATTTTTCCTCTAAATAGACTCAAAATAGAAACAAAGCAATACCCAATAGAATAGTAGAGAAAATAAAAGTAATATATGGAGCAATTGTTCAATTGTAGAAAGCACAAACTAACCATAGAAAATGGCATAATATGCAATAGAGATATAATAGTAACTCCACAAATAATGAGAAGGGACATATTAAAAAGAGTACATGATGATGTACATTGTAGCATAACAGCAACTCAAAGAAGGCTAAAGTTACAAGCTTGGTGTCCAGGATATTCAAAAGACATAGAGGAACACATAAAGAGATGCCTAAAATGTCCAGAAATAAAGAACTTCAAGCAAACAAAAATTCACTCATGGCCCAAGGAAACAAAGCCATGGGTTAGTCCACATGGATCATGCACAGATCAGAGATAGGAAATTATTCTTAGTATTAGTGGATTCATGTGGCCAGAAGTTGTCAGAGTAAAAGACAGAAAAGCCACCATAATAAAGCAAACACTATGAACTATATTCTCAAGGAAGGGAGTACCCCAGACAATAGTAACCAACAATGCACTCAAATTTTGCAACTTATGTGTATGGTTAAAATAAATTGGATGCATCCTATACAAGACACCACCATATCACCCACAATCTAATGACATTGTGAAATTCTTTCTGCAATGCCATTATATACAGTGGAATGGTGCAAATGGTGAAAATGAGATTGAAAGCATTCTCACCACTTAATGAAACCTTAGAAGCATATTTACCAAAAGTGCTCCTCAGCTACAGATCCATTCTACATGCAAGAGGGAAACTGAGCCCTTAATCATTAATGAGAAGACAAATCAGTCCCCATAACTATGTCCTTTGCAATGAAAGAAAAGGTACCATATAGAAAGAATAAAGAGGCAAATCCAGAAGCAAATTTCTTGATACAAAAAAAAAACGCAACACAGCTATACTTTTTTTTTTTTTATTATAATCGTGTTGCCCCAAGCAAGGCATTTTACTGCCAGTGTTGAGCAGAGGGTTACATAGGAGGTAAATTATGAGAAAGAGTGACAGGTTACAGGGAGTGTCAGGAAGAGGGTAGGAGAAGGATGAGTATACTGATGAAAGGAGTGGACGAAGAAAGGAGCATATGAGAGAGGATGCAAGTTAGTGAGATAGGAGATGGCTATTGACTTTACATTTGAATTCTTGAAGATTGTAGCTGTTTAGAAGGCAAGTGAACGGAAGGGAATTCCACAGGCGGGAATTGTGAGAGAAGCTGCTGGAGTAGAATTTGCGTTTACAATTTGTTTCACAGTAAAAGGGTGGGACCTAGTTGCTAATCTTGTTGCTCGAGCAAATTCATGTATGGGGCATACCAGTGAGCTTTCATCTGAGCAGAAGCCATGAAAGGATTTGTAGAAGAGACACAGGGAAGACACAGTGTGCCGGTGAGAAAGTGACTGTATCTGAGCTGCCAAGTCAGGATCGATCGCATTACAGATTCTCTGTTGGATTTTGACCAGATATGGCAGCAATATTCAGTGCACGGGCGGGCAGTGTTTTGCTTTCAGGGAGACTAGACTGATCCATGCTAATGGTGGGTAGGAGCGATTGTCTGTGGTGGTTAATAGATAGCAGCTTTGTTTTGGAAGCAGTGAAATTAACGAGCCATTTCTTACCCCAGTCCCCCATGGAATGGAGGTCCTTTTCAAGCTCAGCAGCAAGGTTTGCTTTGTTGGCCTCAGCAGACTTTTGTTCAAGACGAGAGTAAAGCATAGTTTCGTCAGCGTATATGCCTACTTGAGATCTTATTACATCTGGAAGATCGTTAATGTAGATAAGGAAAAGGGTGGGACCTAGAATAGAGCCTTGAGGGACACCTGTGTTCATGTGGTAGTATTGGGAGATATGTCCATTCAATACTACCTTCATTGTGCGATCTGAGAGGAATGACTGAATTAGATCAAACAACTGTCCAGTTATATATACCATAGCCCAGTAGCTTGCATAGAAGGCCAGCATACCAGACTCTGTCAAACACTTTGGAGAAGTCTAGGGCAACAGTTCGGGCTTCGCTGTTCTTGTCAAGAGCCTGGTGTATACTGCAGAAAATCAGACATGTACTGGCACATGCAGATCCGTACAGAAGCAGAAACAAGCTGGATGATGTGGAAATAGAAGCTCACGAACAAGAAGAGGTAAAAAGTTACAAAAGTGGAACTGAGCAAGAAATGGAAGAAAGTGAGAATGAAAAGACAGACGAATATGAAGATGAAGAGACCAAGAATATCATTAAAGAGAAAACAAACAAGACGAGGAAGGACAAAACAATATGAAAATACCCAGGAGTAGTAAGAGAAAAAATACAAGGGTGTACAACCTCTCTGATTCAGGGAGGTGTAGTATTGCATGCAGATTAGAAGACAAATATAAATAGAGAATGACTAGAGAAGTGGGGTGGATAAAACCCTATCATCACAAAGGACACAGCTGTGTTACGACTACTACTACACACAAAGAAATGCAAAACATAAAAATTGCACTAGAAGCAAAATAATAAGTGACTTATTACAGATACTGTTAGTCATTTTAAAAATTATGACAGCTTAAAATCTAAAGACATTTTGTGAGAAGCGAGTTTAATAAAAAAAATAGTTTTTCTTCTAAATATTCAGCATTTGGTACTATGCAAAGCTGAAAATGCCAAGGTATTGAAAAAAATAGCCATTAATTTGAAGAATGATTTGTAAAAATTATTTTTAAAGTTAGTTTATTTTTTTGCATTTGTATTTCTGTACCAAGTTTCTATCCATTTGTGGGGAAAAAATTCAAGAATGTACATTCATGTTAATCAGTTGACTCTTCATGTCAGTGTAAGCCTGCAAGATATTTTTTAAATCATGGCCATTATAAATTTTTAGCCTTCACACAAAAAAATTGCATCACTTTGCAATTTCAATTTTGCAGTATTTACTAAATATTACACTATTTATTTTAACCTACAGGATGCACCACAAAGAACCAGGAAATTTTAGATTTACTATTTGATGAAACAAAATGAACTATATATCTTACTATATGAATGAACTAAAAAAAATTAACTGGCATAAGAAAGGACATCCAAATGGAGACTGAAAAATTGCCAAGAAATTTTGCCAGAATTTTTTATTTTGAATACATCTAACATTTATGTTTTAAGCTACTGAATTTCTGTCCTTTGCTTTTGTTTCAAATAACTGTAACAAATATTCCAAAAATTAAACTGTACCAAATTTCTTTTTTTTTTCTTTTTTTTTTTTTTTTGTTTTGTTGGCATGTGAGCATCCTGCATTTTAAAATCTACTGTTTTCTTTCTAAATAAATTCAAGTAATAAATGTTATTACCTGAAATATTAAGTTGAACATTGTAATTGTTCAGTATTCTCTCATAGGTCTCTTAGAATACAAGATAAAATTTCAAAGCACTGATTAAAACATTAAAGCTGAAGATGTTAATTGAGTTTTAAAAATATTATTTTGTTTCAGCATTATTTTTTAACTACTTATATTTACATTTGATCAGCTTCTAACAATTCTTTTAAAAATAATGCTAATTTTCAGAATGGCAGAGTTATTCCTAAAAGACATTCTAGTGGAAGCTGGTCAACGGGTTTTGCTACTGAACTTTGGTGAAATTCCCATGTCAAATAAACTGTTTGCTATTCTTCAACAAAAGGTGACTGATAAAGGAATGGTTCTTGTTGAAGATATCTGCAGCATAAATGCTAGTAAGTATTTCATTTACCTTTTTGCTTGCATGATTAAACAAAATATTAAACTGCATAATGGTAAGGATAAAATGAAAGCTCATTGTAATTAAGTCTCCATTTTACTTGTAAGAAGTGAAAGCTATAAATAATCATACACATCAAAGTAAAATTTATGAATAGAATTAAATATTAAACGTTATGACAATAGTTTAAAATTGGTACACTTTCGTTAACATCTAAATTTATTAGCAGTTTTTGTCACTTTGGGTTAGCTCTTTATTATGCAAAAATGTATCAAAATTCTCAAATCAATGTTTTGTCATATTGCATTAAAAATATTAGTTAAGCAGTTCATTTCCTCTTAATGAAGAGCAAGATTTATTATTTATGAAAGAAAATAATTTTGATAAATTTATCTTCATTTGTTTCTCTAGAAAAATACAAGGGATCAGAGTTTGATATTGCATTATTTGATGCAGTTTCTGATGAAAAACAACTGGAGTTTGAACATCTGAGTGAGGTTTGCAATGCTTTAATGCCTTCAGCACTAGTTCATTTGATCAAAACCTCCTCAACCCAATCGACACAAACCAGTGACCAGCTTCTGTCAGTTTTGAAGCTTTCAGGATTTATCAAAGTCACTAAGGTAAATGTCCCTGGATGTTTATTTGAAAAGATTTATATAAGGTAACCAAAAAAGTCTTTTATGTTTGTGTTTTTTTTTTTTTTACATTATGTAAGAAGTGATTACTGAGGCACAAGTCAGTGCTTTATGACTTGATGATGGGGTTATCTGCAGCCGCATCAAATCACCAATTAC
>JBBBDQ010001787.1:235000-237500 GCA_037127315.1 Ascarosepion bandense
AAAATATCGAAATTGATTGTATTCAAACCAGGTTTAAATTGTTTAATGTGGAGTGCTTCTAGGATTTTTAGTTTCTGCTTATTATTTTCTTGTTTGAGTATGTACGTGTTATCAACAAGCGTTTTTCTCAGAAGTGTGCGTTGATAACCGTGTTGTTCTAAATGACGGAATATATTTGAATTTTTATTTAAGTGCAACGTCAGACGCCGTGAGAGCGAATTTGTGGTGTGGCCGATGTAGATATTATTGAGGTTGTTAGAAATACATTCTCTAAATGGACATATGAATTTATATACTACATTGGTTTTTTGCAAATCACTAACGGTGGGGGAAGAGTCGTTGTGGACAAATGAATTAGATGTAGTGGATTTAGTGTAATATATAATGAACTGAATTCTTTTGTTAGAGTCTGTCGGAGAAATATTAGTATTTATGAGTTTTTTTAGGATGTTTTCATCTAGTTGGTAGTTGGAGTGCATCTGGCTACGGTATGAGAGTGATATGTTTAGGATTGGTTGGGTTAGTATCATGTGTTGTTTTTTCCATGTTAAGCTTTTTAAGAAAATAATTTGTTCATCAACTATGTAGTTGGGAAAATTATTATTGATGAGTGTCTGTTTTATGTTTTTTAGTTCACTGTAGAAGATCTGATTTGTAGATGAATTGACTTTTGCACAATATAATAGATTTTTCATAATGGCTATTTTGTAATAGTGGGGGCATTCACTGATATAATTGAGTGTGGAGGGATTTTTATTAGTTGGTTTTTGATACGGTGAGATAGTAAATTTATTGTTGTCAGTGTTAATTAATATATCAAGAAAAGGAATTTTGTTATCTTTGCTAAGTTCATAAGTAAATTTTAAAACTGAGTTATTTTGAAACTGTTTTTGAAGTTGTAAGATTTCATCAGTATTTTTAATTGACAGTAGGATATCATCAACATATCGTAGATATATTGATGGTTTTGTAAATTTTACAAAGGTAGTATTTTCAAGGTTAGACATGTAGAAATTACTAAAAATCGGACCAAGCACTGAACCCATGGAGACTCCGTCACGTTGTATATATATATATATATATAGTGTTGTTTGGATCAACAAAAGGCACTTCAGTAGTACAAGCTAGTAGAATTTTTCTTAGGATGTTGGGATTAATTTTGAGTGGGGGTCATGAGGGATTACTGTAAACATTTCTTATAATTATATCAATAGTTTCACTGACGGGTACATTAGTAAAAAGGTTTTCCACATCAAGTGAAGCTATGATTTCATTATTAGGTTTTTCACTCTTGAGGATTTGGATTGCCTCTAGGGTTGACTTTATGCTGTATTTACTTGGAAGGTAGGGTGTGATAAGCTGGTTAATATGTTTAGTTAACTGGTATACAGGAGTAGGAATTTGGGATATGATGGGGCGGATAGGATAGTTAGGTTTATGAGTTTTTATGGTTCCGTATATGTAACCAGGTTTATAGTCACCAATAATTTTAGGGAGTTTTAAGGAATTCTGATCAGCGTTGTTGGCACTAATGAGTTTATTAAGTTTAGATTTTAGTTGGTGTGTTGGGTTTTTGTTAATTTTTTAAATTTTGTGTGGTCATGGAGTATGTGGTTGAGTTTTGTGTTGTAATCTGATTTGTTAAATACAACAAAGATGTTAGCTTTGTCAGCTTTTTTTTACAATTATGTGAAGGTGGTTGCGTAGTTCGTGCGCGGTACTTTTTAGTTGTTTTGATAAAATTTTTGAGGAGTTTCTGCTTTTATCATGGCGATCTTTGATTGCCTCAGCCTTAAGTAGATCTTTCAGTTCGGGTTTGACGGTTATAAGTTTTTCATCTTGTAATTTAGTGATGCTTTGATGGAGCGTTTCTATTTCAATTTTTTTTAGTAAGCTGGTTATACTTACGGTATATATAAAACAGTTTCAAAATAACTCAGTTTTAAAATTTACTTATGAACTTAGCAAAGATAACAAAATTCCTTTTCTTGATATATTAATTAACACTGACAACAATAAATTTACTATCTCACCGTATCAAAAACCCACTAATAAAAATCCCTCCACACTCAATTATATTAGTGAATGCCCCCACTATTACAAAATAGCCATTATGAAAAATCTATTATATCGTGCAAAAGTCAATTCATCTACAAATCAGATCTTCTACAGTGAACTAAAAAACATAAAACAGACACTCATCAATAATAATTTTCCCAACAACTTAGTTGATGAACAAATACATTATTTTCTTAAAAAGCTTAACATGGAAAAAACAACACATGATACTAACCCAACCAATCCTAAACATATCACTCTCTTATACCGTAGCCAGATGCACTCCAACTACCAACTAGATGAAAACATCCTAAAAAAACTCATAAATACTAATATTTCTCCGACAGACTCTAACAAAAGAATTAAGTTCATTATATATTACACTAAATCCACTACATCTAATTCATTTGTCCGGAACGACTCTTCCCCCACCGTTAGCGAT
>JBBBDQ010001787.1:255000-342500 GCA_037127315.1 Ascarosepion bandense
GTTCCAATGTGTCCCTGCTGGATCTAAGAAAAGCGTATCTGCAGGTCCGGGTCAGCGAAACGATGTGGCCGTTTCAGACGGTGGTGTTTGCCGGCAGAAGGTACTGCCTTACCAGACTGGGCTTCGGGCTGAACGTGGCACCCCAAATAATGAAGACCATAGTCAACGCTGTGTTGTCACAGCAAGAAACAATGAAAGAGGGGACATCGACGTACCTTGATGACATATACGTGAACGAAGACGTTGTATCATCATCACGCGTAAGGACCAAACTGGCCGAGTTTGGCCTGATTTGCAAGGACCCGGAACATTTGGAGGATGGCGCCCGTGTCTTGGGCCTGAAAGTTCGAAAGGAGCGGGGGACCTTGAAGTGGGGGCGCGGAACTGCAGTTCCTGAAGTACCCGAAGTCTTCACGAGACGAGTGGTCTTCTCCCTGTGTGGAAAACTTGTGGGGCACCTACCAGTGTGTGGATGGACTCGTGTAGCAACAGGCACCATAAAAAGGAGGGCAAGCGCAGTCACCAAAGACTGGGATGATGAAACGACGGACGATCTGTTGGTTCGCATGGTGAAGGAGACCATCGCAAGGGTAAAGCAGGATGACCCCGCAAAGGGAGACTGGTGTGTGCAGGGAGACGAATTGAGCGTGTGGGTGGATGCGAGCTCTGTGGCGATTGGTGTGCTGCTTGAGGAGAACGGAGCTGCGATTGAGGACGCCTGCTGGCTGCGACCGACGAATGAAGCTGCTCACATCAACCTGGCAGAGCTCGATGCGGTGATGAAAGGCATTAACCTGGCACTCCAGTGGAAAGTCAAGAAATTATACATACACACAGATTCGCTGTGCGTGTACCACTGGATATCAAACACACTGACAGGTAAGGCCAGGGTGCGCACCAAGGCGGCCAGCGAGATGCTGATCAGACGGAGGTTGGAGACCATAAGAAAGCTAGTAACAGAGTACAATCTGTCTGTGGATGTGGTACTTGTCACCTCAAACTGCAACCTCGCTGATAGGCTCACTCGGGTGCCTCAGAGATGGATTGATGCCGTGAAGAAAGAAGCTGGGCCAGTACCGTTACTATGTGCTGCCTCTGTGGAGGCGGCAGACAAAATCAGGGAAATACACCACATCAGTGGGCACCCCGGAGTGAGACGGACATGCTATTTTGTACAATTGACCAATCCGTCAGTGTCAAAAAGTGCAGTGAGAGCGGTGGTCAAGGAATGCCAAACATGCCAGTCAATCGACCCCGCCCCAGCGAGATGGCGGAGGGGTCGGCTGGGAACAGACATGACTTGGAGCCGACTGGGTATGGACATAACCCATTATGGCAGCCAGCACTTCCTCACACTGATAGATTGCGGACCGACGAGGTTTGCGATCTGGCGCCCGTTGGCACGCCAGGACTCCTCCAGTGTCATCCGTGAATTGGAATCCATATTTTACGAAAGGGGGCCGCCTGAAGAGATCCTCACGGACAACGATACTGCCTTCTGCAGCGTGGAATTTAGGCGTTTTGTAGACGAGTGGGGGATCAGGCTCAGACACCGATGTGCATATGTGCCGAGTGGCAACGGCATAGCAGAGCGGTGCCACCGAAGCGTGAAGAGGACCGCGGCCAGGAAGGCGTGCACTATTGCAGAAGCGGTCTATAGATATAATGCAACACCGAGGGATGCTGTGACTGCTGTGAGCGCACCCGCCAATGCGATCCATCGCTACCGAGTGCGCATCAAGGGCATTGACGCGCGTCTGCCTGATCGGCGGGGAACAAGAGGGCCGTATGAATTAGGGGACACCGTCTGGGTGAAGCCTCCCAATAACCGGTGCACCACCAGTTTTCGAAGGGGACGAATCACCGGCATCGTCAGTGAGCAGGCCGTGCTGGTTGATGGTACTCCACGCCATGTGAGGGACATTCGGCCCGCCCTGAATACGAATTCGTTGACAAGTAGCGGCAGTGGTGAATCATCCAATGACGAACTGTGGATTCGACCTACGCCCCGCGAGTCTGATGGTCCGACTGCGAACCCCGACGCTGTTGCCGATAATTCCGATGCCACTTCTGAGAGCTCAGATGAAGAAATCCAGACAATCCCCCTTCGTAGGAGTGCCCGCAACAAGCGGCCACGTCCGCCTTGCCACATGTGTGGTCTTGAGACCAGGGGGGAGTGTGAACATGAAAGGGCGACTAGCGGCGGCTCTGGAAAAAAGAGAGTTCGTTTGTGTCTGGCGTGCAGAGCAGTAATCTGTTCCAAAGAAAGAAAATAATAATAATACTCACCGCCGTCTTAATAATCCACCTTCAGCTCATTCTAAAGGAAAAAAGAGAGGAGGCCCTCGAGTGGAATTTTTATAGACTGAGGAAATGGATTATGGGTAGAGAAATGGATTATAAAACTGACCGACCAAGTTCACTGGGAAAAATTAGTGGCGTCAATTTCTTGGCGAGAAGCTGACGCAGAGAGACGCAGTGAAAAGGTGGAAGGAGGAAAGTGGAGTAGGAAGAGGAAGAGGCGTAGCAAGAAGCCAGCTGGGAGAGCGTTGAATTGAAATCCAACGGTCTGCGGTTCGATCCCTGGTTCTGCACTCACTAGAAGAAAGTGTGCAACACATATGTATACATGTATATATACATATGTATACATGTATATATATATGTATACATATGTATACATGTATATATATATGTATACATACATATGTATACATGTATATATATATATGTATACATACATATGTATACATGTATAAATATATATGTATACATACATATGTATATGTATACATACGTATATATATATATGTATACATACATATGTATACATGTGTATATGTATACATACATAATATACATGTGTATATATATATGTATACATACATATGTATACATGTGTATATATATATGTATACATACATATGTATACATGTGTATATATATATATATATACATATATGTATATATATATATATATATATACATATACATATATGTATGTATATATATGTATATACATATGTATATATTATATATATATATATATACATATGTATACATGTATATATATGTATACATATATGTATACATGTATATATATATATGTATACATATATATATATATGTATATATAAATATGTATACATACGTATATATATATGTATACATACATATGTATACATATATATATATATGTATATACATATGTATACATGTATATATATATATGTATACATACATATGTATACATGTGTATATATATATGTATACATACATATGTATACATGTGTATATATGTATACATACATATGTATACATGTGTATATATATGTATACATACATATGTATACATGTGTATATATGTATACATATATGTATATGTATATATACATATATGTATGTATACATACATGTGTATATGTATATATATGTATATCTTTATATATGTGTGTGTGTAATATATATATATGTATTGTAACTAAGTTGTTGATCTCGTAGGTTTATTAACCTTTTGTTTATGCATTTACTTTTATGAAGAATTCTCGATACAAATGTAGAGCATTATACTGTAATGGTTCGAAAATCCAACTATAAATAAAGTGTATATCGGATCAACTAAGAATGCTTTTAAGCAGGCAGCGCTGGTACTTGAACATAACCTCATTTAAAAACAGCTTATACCGAAACCAAACATCATTTTCCACATACTTTTGGATGCTAAAGGATTCAAAGCAGAAACCCAACGTAATATGGGTTATCCTAGTAAAATCTAGAACTTACAACTCACTTAATGACATCTGCCCTTTATGTCTAAGTGAAAAACTACACATTCTTCAGTACCCTAACAGCAACGATTTATTAAACCGTAGAGACGAATTAGCAGTAATATGCAAACATCGCAAATATTTCTTGGTAAAATTTAAGTAAACAAAAAAAACACCCCCACCAGAAAACCCCCTTAAAAAAACACAAAAGTACACACAACCAACTCTATAAATAAACAGAAAAAGAAAACAAACCCTTTACAATATTAACAAAAAATAATGCAGTTGCAGCAGAATAGTAGATAAATAAATGAAAATATATTTTATATTTGTAAAATATGTTTTATAAAGGATAGATTTTATAAAAGAAATATATTTCTTAAATATTATATTATAAAGAAATATGTTATATTATAAAGAAATATATTATATTATATTATAAAGAAATATATAATATATTTCTTAAATATTATAAAATAGTATATTATATTATAATATTATAGAATATTATAAAATATTTTTTAAGAAAAATATATTTTATAAAAACAAAAAAATAAAAAACAAAAAAAGCACGCACCCCAATACAAAATAACAAATTAAATTCAGAAGAAACCAACCCCAAAACAAAACAACACCTACCAACCCCTAAACCAAATGCTAACACGCAAGGTGCCAGCAGCCTCAGCCCTCACAAGATTAATAGATTAACCTATCCTGAACTCAGTCACAAACAAACACTTAACCCTAAGACCTTAAAAAGGTCAACAGAACTCAAAATACAGACCAACACCTCTAACACCCAAAAAAAAAACAAATCCAACACAAATAAACCGGCTTTTCAACTAGATAATTCTCATTTCTAAAAAATCACCTGAAGAAGAAGCCAACAACATAATGGGCTGGCTTCGAAACACAGAAGTTTTTGTGTAGTGATACTATGAATTTATAAAAACATTGTAACAACCATACCAGTGTGTGTGTGTGTGTGTGTGTGTGTGTGCGTATATGTATATATATATGTGTGTATATATATGTGTATATATATATATATATATATATGTGTGTGTGTGTGTGTGTGTGTGTGTAAAGTTGAAATAAATAACGCACACACACAGACACATGCAGGAGTAGCCGACTGACACGAGCATGACTACTGCCGCGAGTTAGGCCATGTAATACAGGGTTGTTCGGGAAACGAGTCCAGGGACAAGACACTGTCGCAAATCTTGCCCCCTCTCAATCAGTAAATACAGCAGCGCCTGTTGTCAAAGTGATGGTTGAGGGTAAATGGTGCTCGGCGCTCTTCGACACTGGATGTTCCTGATTGATCATCAGCACGGATCGATGCGCAACATGGAGCAGTCAGCAAATCAAGATTCAGACGATTGATGGAGTGTCCCGGAGCTTATTGTGTTCTTGGAACTTTGTCAATTCTCGCAGATGAAGGGGGTTATTTCAAGGTAGACATTTTGGTGACTCATTGGAGGCCCCTCAGTTACAACCTACTGCTTGGGATAGATGCGATTTGAGCATTGGAAGGCATGATAATCACGCCAGCTGGAGACTTGAAACTGAGTAAAGGAAGGAAGGTATGTGCAGCCCTTTGCATTAGTGAGCCGGATTTCGATGTCTCCTTCAATTCCGACGAGAGAGTGTGGGCCGCCAGAGAAAGGAGCCCAAAAAGACCCACCAGTTCAGCTTCACAACAAGGTCACAGAATACAAAGTGCTCGATGGCATCAGAGAAAAATATGAGAAAGAGCTTCAACAGTGGATTGTGAGTGGCTGGTCGATTCCGTACACCCAGGAAAGACTGGGACCCCCAAAGGGTTTGATTCTCTTGATGGCAGTCATACAGGAGCAGAAGGTTCGTCTGTTACTTGATTACCACGAATTGAACGATTTCATGGATGCTTTCACTGCCAATGCAAAAGTGTGCACACAGAAGCTGAGAGTGTGACGACAGCAAGGAGTCAATGTGTTGCTTCTGGATCTGCAAAACGCATCTTTTCAGATTCACGCTGACAAAACGCTGTGGCCATTTCAAATGGTTATTTTCAACAGCCAATGCTTCTGTCTCATGCAGCTAGGATTTGGGCTAAATGTGGCACCACTCATTATGAAATTCGTTATAGACGCCATCATATCACAAGACTGCATAATTGAAAGTGCCACATCAACATACATTGAAGACATTTTCAGTAATGAAAGTTTGATCTCTGTGTCACATGTATGACAACACTTTTCGAATTACAGTTTGATGTGCAAGGATCTGGTGTGACTGAGAGATGGAGCAAGATTTCTTTGCTTGCAAGTCTGGGAAGAGAATGGAACCCTCCGATGGAAATGAGTAAGTCAGATTCCGGAGATACCTGATGTGTTGACCCGTCGGTGCGTATTTTCATTGTGTGGTAAACTTGTTGGACATTTCCCCATGTGTGGATGGCTCAGGGTGGCAGTTGCATTCGTCAAGCGCCTGGCAACCGCAGCAACCAATGGATAGGATGATAAAATCAAAGATCCTCTCTCTGTCGCATACTAGTGGAGATGCTAAGTAGAGTACGGGAACTGGATCCTGTTGGAGGAGGCTGGTGCATGGGTGGTGATGAGATCACAGTCTGGGTAGATGTGCGTTCTGTGGCAACAGGAGTGGCATTGGAAGCGAACGTAAATGTCATCGAAGATGCACGTTGGCTGCATCCAACTAATGATGCCAGGCTGAACTCGATGTGGCACTTAAAGGAGTCAATCTGGCCCTCCAGTGGGAGGCAACAACATTGTACTTACTTACTGATTGAGTGTGTGTGCACCGGTGGATTTCTGACATCTTGACCGGGAAGGCACAGGTGAACACAAGGGTGGCTAGCAAGATGCTGGTTAGGCGACAGCTGGGCACTGTGCGATTGCTGGTGAAAGAATATGGATTAACCGTAGATGTGACACTCATACAGTCCTGTCAGAACCATGCGCTCGAGAGTTGTAGGGAGACGACTGGACAAGGACCAGGTGGCCACTATCCATTGCCAAAGCGGACATCTGGGCGTGAAACAAACTCTCTACTTTGCCAGATCAATCAATCCACAAGTGTCCAGAGAAACCATTAAATCTGTTGTGAAAGCCTGCACAACCTGTCAGTCGATCAATCCAGCACCTGTTCACTGGGAAAAAGGAGAACTGAGCGTGAAGAGCAACTGGAGCAGACAATTGATGGATATCACCCACCACAATGGTGAAAATTTTCTAGTGCTTATTGATTGCGGTCCCTCTAGGTTTGCGGTATGGTGTCCACTGCGCTGACAAGATACGAACACCGTCATTTGACTGTTGGAGAATGTCTTCCTGGAGCAAGGCCCAACTATGGAAATACTGACCAATAATGACACCACATTCACCAGTAAAGACTTCAAAAGATTTGCCGACAAATGTGCATCTGCGGCTCTGATGTGATTACTCGCCTAGTGGAAACAGCATCGTAGAGCAAAACCACAGAACGCTCAAGAGCATTGCAGCCAGGAAGGGCACTACAGTATCTGAGGTGGTCTACTGGTATAACATCGCCCCGAAAGATAACATTTCACCGTCCACGGTGCTGGCTGATGCACTGCACAGGTATCATGTCCGAGTGAAAGGCATTGAAGCCAACCCACTGCCTGAACTAAAAGTGATCAGAGGGTGATTGAAAAAAGGAGATGTCATTTGGGTCAAAAACCTACGTAGCAAGTGTACAACAAAATACGGCAATGGACATGTTAGGAGGTGATTAGCCCGCAATCTGTGTGAGTTGATCGGGTGCCTCGTCACATTAAAGATTTGCAACTGGTAATGCAACCGCTACCATTACTGAGTGATGAAAGCAATTCCAAGTCTGAGAGTAGTGAGTGTTCAATCTGCTTGGAGTTAGACCTGTTGGGCAGGGATTCCGATGTCAGCAGCCTCCCGGCAGACACAGTGTTTACTGACACTCAAACCACATACGAAAGCACACATGAGAATGAAGCTTGTGTTGTTCTCCTTCAGAGGATTATTCGACGGCAATGGTCACCAACTCCCTGCCCTGATTGTGATCATGAAATCAGTGGGGAGTGTGGGGAATATTGTGAAAACAGCTTACCTTGGAAACGCCAACAAGTCTCTGCATTGTGTAAAATAAAGCTGCTGCTCTGTGGTAAAAAGAACCAAAATGGCGGCGCCCATGTTTTATGGCAGGCAGTCTCAGACAGTTAACACGAAATCTTGTCTCATCATTTGCATGCAAATTATGGTCAGTCATCGACTGTATAAAGCAAGCCATTTTGTTTTTTTTTGTTTTTTTTTTTTTTTTGCGGACCATGCTTGGGTTGTTCAAAAGAAGAAGAAGAAAGACAAAGAACAGGAAACAAGAGACGACTCTCGCCTGTTTTCTTTTCTTTCTTGCTTTTGTCATTTTTACCGCACAGTTATAATATTATTATATAATACTTTAATGTAAATGTGTTTTAAATATTTCTTAATATTATAAAACTTAATTATCATATTATAATACTTTTAATACATAGATATTTAGTATTTTAATATACATTATTCTATTGAAAGATTCTAACCATTAGAACTTACTTTCAAAAATACTTCCAAAGGATGCATATTTTTCTAACAAGATTTCTCAATATTCAGACTGGTGGATATAAATAAATATACTGTTTAATTATAAAAAATTGTGTATCTCCTCAAATACAAATATCCATTAATAATAAGGTTTTAAACAAATAAATTCAAAATATGTCAGAGCTAACCTATTTTGTTACAGATTTCATAAAATTTCATAAATACACACACACATATCTATATATATATATATATATATATATATATATATATATAATGTGTGTGTATGTATTTGAGATTTTATGTATTAGTTGTTAAGTGTGTGGAACACTGTAAAGAATATATTATTCATTGGTTTTAATTCAAATTAAGTTACATGTTTAAAATATCTTTCTTAATGAATATTGTCTCTATTATAGTTTCCTTTTTATATTCTAGAAATCTGAAATTCATATTGATCAGAAAGAAGCAGATGCTTGCTTTGGTGGAAATACGATGAAGACTCTCGTTCATATAACAGCTTCGAAGCCAAATTATGATATTGGTTCTACTAGTAAAATAAAACTAAAAAAATGTAAGTATCTCAAGCTTTTATATTTCTTATGTCATTTTCATTTTTTCTTCTTGCATGTATGAATAAAGAGTGAAGTTTTGGAGTTTCATGATATCTTGTTTTTTTAACTATTTTTCACATTCAGTTAATTTATATTACAAATATTTTATAACCAGAAAACTAAATTCATAGGTGTCCTAGGGATGCACCTCAATTTTTTTCATAAAAAATGATGCATTGCACACAACCAACCCATAAGTTATGAGTTAGTGAAAGGAATTTGTTGTTATTTCCTAGTTTGTAAACTAGGACTTAAATCTAATGAGTCCAAGTTTAATTTAAAAAGTAATACATTCTTTTTACTAAATATGAATCATTTGTCAAATGAACTATGATAGATAATAATAGTAACCCATGCTTAGGTATTTTTTTTTTTTTTTTTAAAAAAAAAAAGGCACCAAATTATCTTCATAGCTTGATTATCAACAAAGTTAGGACCATTGGATGTTCATCAGTTTTCAGTCTCCTATGCTATTTGACCAGAAGCCAATTACAACAGTGTGTATAGATATTGGCTTCTGATCAGTTAAAAATCATTGTAGATGTAATGTTATATTGGTAATCATATAATGTCATATAGGTAATATTGAAGTAAAAGAAATATACTACTCATAAAATCAATGATTACTGGATCAGACCAGCCTAAAACATTGGGAAAAATTAGTTCTCTAAAAACAAAATTGTTAAAACATGACACAAAAGGGCAATTTGACTGATCATATAAGTTTCATTTCAACAGTTACTACCTTGCAATTACTTGCTATGGTTTATAGACCAGTAGTGATAAAGTTGAGTTTTTTTCAATAGTACATCAATAAAAAAAACCTTCAGAAGCACAATTTGAAGCACATCCTGAACTTGCTTGTGACAGAGAACACAAGTTGAATAACAGAAATGAATAGGACTTACTGGATTATAAAAGAAAGAGGATTAGACTTTGTCTGGGAAGTAGGATTTGGGTTTAAGATCAAACCCGCATCCTTCTGAATGTGTGAAATACAACTTAAGCATGATGTGGATGCTTAGTTTAATTTAGGTGCCAGGATGTTTGGTTTCATTCACATGCCCAGATGAATGAAAAGATGCATGGACTCTGATGTCAATTAGACAAATCAGAAAGCCAAAAGGGAGAGAGAGAGCTTCACGAGATCTGATAGGCAGAATCAGAGATTGAATTCAGCACAAGTTAAAAAGGTAGCTGCAAGATGATGACAATGAAAGAGGAGGAACAACAACACTGACAAAATTGATTTTACATGTTCATTTTACTTTTAAAAATCTTCATTGCCATTGTAGTAATATATGCAAATTACTAGGCAAGTATAAGTAGAAAATAACTGGAGAAGTAAGAATCAGAAAAACCTGTCATCACAAAGGACACATAACTGTGCTACGACTACCACAACGGACAAAGAAATGCAAAACATAATGACGTCACCAATAGGATAACCCAGAACACATAAAAAACATGGATAAGAACTTTTGCTGTATTTACAAGAATAAAAAAATTAAGAGACACAAAAACCAACAGAGGAGAAAACGAGATAACTAATTTATTTCTTGCTACTGTTAATTGTGAAGCTGTGAAAAAATTTTGACAATGTGTTACTCAAGCAAATTAGAAGAAATGACAATTGAAGAAATTGTAAAAAGAACATAAAACCAAACAAAAGATTGATAATTGCTAAAAGAACCAATTTTTTAGAAACAAGACAAGTATTTAATGAGTTCATTATAAAATATTTACATAGACTGAAAGAACAAGCTAAGTATTGTAAAAATTTGGAGCACAGGAAATGACTGCAGAAGGTGAATTGAAAGCTTGCAAGATCCAAACCACAAGCAAAAAATATTAGAATATCTACAGAGTAGCAGAATGTGTTTGGGAGAATCAACGAAAAGAAGAATTTGAGACCTACAGGGCGAGCATGACCAAATCTATAATTAAATATGGATATTGTACAAAAATCACGAGAGAGACAAGTGTAAATGTCCAGCATTAGAAAAAATAAGCTCAAATTGCAAAAAAGAACATTTTCAGAATGTATGCAAATAGAAAAGGTAAAAACTGTTCAAACCCCCTCCAAAGAAGAACTTGAAATATTTACAATGAATACATAAAAAAGAGGTAGAGAAAAAAAAGGGGTAAATGGCTAAGTATTTAACATACAAGTTGATACAGGTAGTGAAGTTACATTGATACCTAAAAATTTCTGGATAAAATTAGAATGACCTAAATTTTTAAAAAGTAGCATACATTAAAGCAGTTTGATGGAACAACCATAAAAATGAGTACATTTCAAGAAAATTTTGAAACTAGCAAACATTTTGAAATAATTCTCATTACAGTTGTTGCATGCAAAAAAGATTACAGATTATTAGGGATTGATGTATTAAAAGTAGACAAAGTGAAACAAATCATGGAAGCAGAAAGAAATGAAATAGGATCTTTATAAGGCTATAAAGTAAGCATTCAACTAAAGGAAAACTATCATTCAAAGGATATAGTCAAGAAAAGTTCCAATTTTTTGTAGCAACCAAATAAAGCAAAGTGATATAGCAAGGCATACTAGAAAGCACAAGGTGGAAGTAATCAAGTATCACTAAGAGTTGCAATAAAAAAACCTGACAAAGATTTAAGGATGTGTGGTGATTACAAGATAGGGATGAATCATCAGATATGTTCAGACTAGTTTCCTTTGCCAAATATGAAAACTGCAAGCTATGAGTTAGCAAAAATGGAGTATTTTGCAAAAGTTGACCTAAAGACAGCATAAAATTAAATGGAGATTGACAAGAAATTCAAGAAGATAACCATGATAAACAACTATAAGCTTATTTAGATGAACTCATTGACTATTTGGGTTAAACACTTCAAGCCAAATTTTTCAAAAAGCAATTGAGTCTTATTAGGAAAAATAAACAATATGATAACATACCCAAACAATATAAGTGTAGGAGCAAGAACTAAAGAAGGTTTAAAATATAAAATGCAGCAAATTTCAGTGAGATTAAAAAGGGCAAGCTTTACCATAAACAAAATTAAATGTAATTTTGACTGTAAGAAGGTGTCATATTTAGGATACCAAATATCAAAAGAAGGCATATCACCTGATGATAGACTAAAAAGAAAATAACAAATAGCTGCTTCAACAAATAAAAGAAAATTAAAATCCTTTTGGGGTCTGATAAATTTTTATAGTAAATACATAAGATACAGTAACATAATAGAGCTGTTTACAAAATTATGCAAAAAAAAAAAAAATGAATTTGGCTGGGCCCAAAAGCAAACTATCACTTTTGAAACACTAAAGAATATTCTGAGGAGCAAACCAATAACTAGTTTTTGATCCACAAAAAGAAATAATGTTAAACTCCTGAAAAGTGAAAAGGTGATTGCTTCTGTTTTATCAGTAAAAAACTTGATCATGTACATATCAAGAAGGCTAATGTCAGCAGAAACTTACACAAATATTGAAAAAGAAGTGCTAGCAATTGTACGAAGCATGAAAAGGGTAAAAAACGTTTTGATAGGAAAAAATTCTTATTAAAATCAGACTACGAACCCTTAGAATTCATATAGACTACGAACCCTTAGAATTCATATAGACTACGAGCCATTAGAATTCATATAGACTACGAGCCATTAGAATTCATATAGACTACGAGCCATTAGAATTCATATAGACTACAAGCCATTAGAATTCATATAGACTACGAGCCATTAGAATTCATATAGACTACGAGCCATTAGAATTCATATAGACTACGAGCCATTAGAATTCATATAGACTACGAGCCATTAGAATTCATATAGACTACGAGCCATTAGAATTCATATAGACTACGAGCCATTAGAATTCATATAGACTACGAGCCATTAGAATTCATATAGACTACGAGCCATTAGAATTCATAGAATCAAGAAAAGAATTACCAACAGTCACATTGGCAATGTTTTTAAGATAGGCAATAAAATAATAGCATTTGATTTTGACATGTATACATAAAAGGAAACAATATTCCTCATATAGACACCTTATCAAGATTACTGATTAAGAATGAAACAGAAGAAAGACAAGAAAATACTGATGATAAAATAATACACTGAGTGGAAATGGTTGTTCTTCCTCTAAATAGGCTCAAAATAGAAACAAAGCAAGACCCAATATTGAGCAGAATAGTAGGGAGAATAAAAAATTATATATGGAGCTATTGTTTGATGGCAGAGCAACCCTTTAAGGAAACAAAGCATAAACTATCGATAGAAAATCACATAATATGCAATGGAGATGTAATAGTAGCTCTGTACTTTCGGCGCTGAAAAGCTAAAAGATGGATAGAAAGACGTACTGATAAACTGTACATCAAAGTAAAACAAAATGGTCACTTGTTATTGACTCGCTATAATACGTCAGCAGCCTTCAGAAACAATTTCCTCAGGTACTGGTAATAGATCATTATCAGTAAACATACGACAGCATCTAATGAAAATGAAAAATCTTACCTTTCAACAATCCTATGACCAAACAAGAATTTTAGACCTTGTTCAACATAATGCAGAATTTTTTATTTCACAAGACTCTGTGAATTCAATGGCTGAATGGCCTCCTTCCATTTCTGTCCATCTCAATACAGGATTCTCTAGATTTGCCAGAAACAATGGTCTCAGTGAGTCACACACTTTTTCTGAGTGCAGACTGCATTCTGACCAGTCTGCCCCAAAAAACTGTTTTTCATGTGGAAAATGTAGTCACTGGTCTAAAGTTTGTAAAAGCAAAAAAAAAAAAAGTATCTCACTGCTCTGTGTATTCTTGTCGACTTCACTTACTTGCTTATTGACTATAAAAATCAAGGTCGGTGAACTTCTGAATGCACTCATTGAGACAAGTAACACAGAAAATTTTATTTACACAAGTGTCAGAAATTCAAGCTAGTGGAACAGTTTTCATACTCTAGCTGTGTGGCAATGGCTAAAACAGCATTATCGTCTCAAGTATTGGATACTGTTTACTTTACTTGAAAAAAAAATGCAATTCTTAGTAATCTACTGTAGTGTAATACTGGGACACTATCTTGACAAGACTTATGTCAACATACCATTTGGTGAACCCAAACTGTCATTAAAATTATGTAAAATAATGACAGTTAACATTCCTTACCTGGCACTCTTTGTAACCTTCATTTATGAGTGCCAAGGTCAATGGGTTCCAATATATTATGTCTGCAACTTTTACATTGGCCAAGTCGTTGATATTGCATCTCCATTCAGTGATGTGATAATTTTTGGCCCCAACAAAGAGCGAAAATGATTATTTCCAGTGGCCTTTGTCTAATGATGTGTGTAATGAGAGTGTATTTGGTAGCATACTACTTTTTCTGTCAGTCTATACAATTGACATTTTCTGGCCATAAATGTTCAAAAAGTTCTAAATTTGAAAAGAGAGCTACGGTGTTTTAAAAATGAAGGCAGCATGCAGCCAAATACACTCTCATTACTCATCAAGGCAGGTTGTCTGAAATTATACTCATCTTTATCTGTACTCAGTACAAATTAGCCAGTCTTTGACTTCTAAATCATTCTTCGTGAGAACTACACACAATCTTTCTACTTTGAGAGTTTGATGGAATTTTATCCTTACACTTTTACTGCTATTTCCTTTTATCTATTCTAGCTTTCTATTTAACACTCGAGTCGAATGCTGGTCATCATGGCACCATATATTTAACTCTTTTTGTCCTAGGGGTAGTTATCCTGGTTATGAGATCATATATCTAGCACTTCCATTCCACGGGCCTATTTCCGTCAACGTGCACCAGACCTAACTCTTCCACTCTGACCCCTCAACCTCCGACGTCCTCCTCTTGAGGTTGAGGTGTCTATTCAGTCTTAACCAAAGTCAAGGGGTTGACCGTAGGTCAGTCAACTGACTTACTGATTTAAATTTGCTTTCTGCCCATGTTGTGATTATTATAGGTACCTCCAATCATTTTTCAATACCTAAATTTAAATTTAAATTTTAAAAATAAATAACTTATCTTCAAACTTTAAAATAGCTTTAATTGAAAGTCAAGAGATTAAGCAAAATATACTGGTGTATTTTAAACCAAAATGATATTGATTGGAATCTAAAATTTTTCTGATAAAAATCTTTAAATTTACCACCATTTTTGATTGATCAACACATTATCTAAACAGTAGCCAAATTTCTTTTTTAAAAATCTTGCAAAAATAAAATATATCTCGCTGACACGTTATTTAAGTCAATTTTTTAAATTGAAACTTACCTTTATTATCTGATTTCAAACAAGGAGACTTTGCTTACTGCCTGAAATATACGATAAAAGCTTTTCTTAAATACAGTAGTCCTCTTATATCAGTGTTATCGGAGGTGACAAATGATTTAATGACAACCAGAAGCTGTCAAGAACGCTAAGTATGGCAGCCAAACGTGACAAAATCAAACAAAATTTTCAAATTTTAATTTCTTTCAAGTACATCGTAAAATTGAAAATTTAATGTAATATTTTCAGCAATTATATAATATATTATAGAATTTTAGTTTAGCTTTATAGCCTGACATTTGAATATGCTTTCTGAATAAATAAAAATTAAAAATATAAAAATTTTCTTTTAATATAATTTTACAATTGAATAAGAAAGAAATGTTCATCAAAATCTCATTCTCACATTCTCTCAGGACCTTGCTTGTCTTCAGCGAAAAAGATTCTAGTGGGTGCAAATTCCACTGAAATTCAATGATTTCAGTATTCCACTCCTTTTTAAGTAGCTTTACTGTTGCGTGGTTTACAGGAGCTCGGTCCATAAGGCAAAATCTGACCATTATTTGATTTTTGCAAGAATTTCCAAGTTAATGTGTCTTTCATGGTCAAAAAATGTGCTTTGTGTAATATTACGTTTTGCTGTTAGAAACCCTTGGACAATTTAGGTCTTGCACTGACGAAATGAAAAACAAGATTTTCTAACAAAATTTCAAATGTGTTAGAAGTAATTAAAACATTTTAAAAATAATTAAAAAAATACTTTGATCTATCCTCTTAATGATAACAAACATTTTGCTGATAAAACCTTGTTTTTATTTAGTTTGGGGCCTTTTTCCTTCATACTATACTGTTTTTCAGTGATTTGGCGTACCTAGATTATTAGATTCAGAAAGTAGAAGTGTTGTTCATTCACGGAGCCAGTGTTATACATGTAGAATACAGTAAAAAGAAATAGAAAGAAAAAAATAATGTCCGTAGAAAGCCGAACAAACAACTGTTCAATGGTTGCACTGTTAATGTCTTTTATATACAAGAAAAGAATAGAAAAAGAAAAAGGTTACAGAAAGTAAAGTTTTTAGCATAACTCACACACTGGAGTCTAGACATAGAGAGTGTGTATGGTTAACTTGTTTTTAAATCATTTCAGAAGATATATATAGTTCTTTTCAACAATGTTCTCCAGACTCTTTTGACAGTCAATTTTTCTCAAATAAAATGCTGGCACCACAGTCCCTTTCAAAGGTGCTGGTACAAACAACAGATGATGCAATTCTGATATTGCCGGGCTGGTGACAAACAGCAAGTTTCATATACTCAGCGGTTTTTCTTTGCAACCGCTTCGATGATACTTCACATAGTCCTTGAGCGACTATCAAATTTCAACAATCCAAAACAAATTCAGGACAACACTTAAACTTTTCAAATCGTAAATCTCCTTCCTTGTCGAGAACTACTCAATCCGACCTCTTCACAAAACATCAGTTTCATATAATCATTTCATAATCCTCTTCTTCCTCTTCCTTGTCTTTTTGTCATCATGCACAACATATACAATCTGCAACAAGCCTCCATCTAAAACAATAGGATCAAATGCAAGTAAAATACAAAATATATTTTACTGTCCTTTTTCATACAAAGACATCTTTGGTTAGGTGGTTGATTGGTCCAAATTGTCAGCAACCTTACTCCAGCGGGTGTGGGGGGGGTGACCTGTACACTCACACGGTTCTGGTCTCACTTGTCAGCACCCTGCCACACAACCACATGCTTCTACAGTCATGGTCCGCCTCACTTTTCTTCAGAATTTAAAAGCGAGGTCATTCATGCGCTTAACACAAGTGTTTGTTGCTACAGCCAAAAATTACATGACCTCCAAAGGTCCTTTTGCTTACTACAGGGGCCCGACAATATTTTTTGGACACTTTAGTATTCGACTTTCTGAGTACTATAGAGTGGTGAAATTCCTTCAATAGAATAACATAAACATATAAAGACAATACCTGTAATAAAAATGGAAGAAAATCGATTAGGTAAGGAAAAATATTTATTTTTCATCATTTTTTACAAAACACACGTGACATTATTTTTCGGACATCGTTGAAAAACTGTTAATAGTCTGTAATATCACCTTTCTTCTCAATAACTTTTATCAATCACTCTTCATAATGATCAAACATATGCACAATAACATCTCTACGTGTTTCTATTACTTGTGTTTTGGCATCTAGTATCCGTTCCCATAGTTGAGCCTCTTTCGTTATTTCAGGTCCATCATAGACAAGTTGCACAAGTATTTCCCAAACATTTTCTATTAAATTTAGATCTGGGCTTTTTGCAGGCCATTCCAAAGTAGTCATATTCACTTTAGCCATCCATTCTTTCATGAGTTTTGACACATGGAAGCTGCAATTGTCTTGCTGTAGAACGAAATCATTCCCTATCTCTCTTCTTATCCTTGGTAGGGCTTTCTCGTCCAGCAACTGTTTGTAGCTTTCGCTGTTCTGCCGTCCTTTCAGCCACTCCAACCATATATTTCCATTAGCAAAGATCATACCCCAAACCATAACTCCTCCTCCTCCTCCCATCTGTTGTTTGTTCAGTACAGCAGGCTCACCCCTTCTCGACCAAGTACACCATCCATCGGGCCCATCAAACTTGAAACGCTTCTCATCAGTAAATATAACCTTCTTAAAGTCAACATGCTTTGTTAACCACCTTTTAGCACACTCCAGTCTTGCTCCTTTGTGTTTCTTTGTTAGTGAAATTTTTTTTCTTAGCCTTTGCATACTTCAAACCAATCCTATGCAGCGTTCTTTGTACTGTTCGGACGTTTACATCCAATTCACATTTCTCCTTCACTTTTCTTGCTGTAACTTTTTCTCCAGATGTCAAAAGCCGTGTCACAGTCCTCTTCATTCTCCTTTCAGTCCTCTTGCCAATTGATCTTTTCCGTCCTCTCTTCTTTTTCCGCTCGGAGTTTGTCTTCAGCATGTATTCGACCGTTGATTTCGACAGCTTCAAATCCATGGCAAGCCTTCTGATGCTGAGGCCATCATCCCGCTTCTTCCGTGCCAAACAAATGACTTCTTTTGAATGCATCTTACCTCATTAAACTTAATTGTTTTGCCAGTAAAATAGAACAGATAATTGATTCTAATGATGACAGCTAAGTGTACAAGCAGAAAATTTGCATACAGCAACATATACATGAACTTAGCTCTTAATAAAATAGGATTTTTTGTCATGTCCAAAAAATAGTGTTGTTGCGCAAGTTTTCGCAAAAATCACAAAAAACTAAAATTATCAAAGCCAAACTAAAAAAAATGATTACACTAGTAGCGGATTTTCACTCCTCAACTACGTACTTACAATCTCAAAAGTTTTTGGCACTAGTAACCACCTTGAAGTAATTTTTTCAAAGTATCCGAAAAATATAGTCGGGCCCCTGTAAGTGCTATTTCAATTTCACTTGCAAAAGATTATTTTCGTTCATTTCCACCATTTTCCATGACCCAAATTAAATGGCACTCAACTTATGCTAGATTATATTTCACCATTAGTAAACAAGATACATTTCGATGTTCAATCTACTCTAAAATCCTTTTTATCAAAAATATTATTTCATTCATTCCTATTGTCTTCTGATGACTCCAAATTAA
Organism: Ascarosepion bandense; assembly: GCA_037127315.1. NCBI lineage: Eukaryota > Metazoa > Mollusca > Cephalopoda > Sepiida > Sepiidae > Ascarosepion > Ascarosepion bandense. The sequence continues at coordinate 273,905 of JBBBDQ010001787.1, forward strand.
ACGGGCATATCTTATGCCTAGATTAAATTTCACCGGCAATAAACATTACGTGCTAGTTTATTTCACCGTTCAATTTAATATTGCCATGATTTTTTGGAAGTTGAAAATTTGTTTTAAAAAAATTATTAAAAAGAAAAAAACGAATAACATGACATTTCAGCCTTCTTCAGGTGCTAGGATTTTTTTAACCTTTTAAACGTGTATATGTGTTTGACTCTCTCTCTCTCTCTCTCTGTCACATCTATAATCCATGAAAGTTTTCTTTTTGATGTCTTTCAAGATTCTATTGGAAAGATGACTGTAGCTTTTTACTATTGACCAATTTCATGACATGAAAAGAAGCAGATATGGAGAGTCCTCCTTGAATCTCTTTATTCTTTCCTTTTTGGGAATTTGTTAGTGTCCTCTCACTCTTCATGATAGTGATGGGTAGAAGGTAAAATAGCCAAACTTGGCTGTTATACACAAAATTTAAAACATGAAGGTAAAATTTAATTGAGGTGGTGGTTTTGTTTTTTCCCAAAACTTCATCTCAATCCAGTAACAGTAGCAGACTAAACTATCCATTATCATTTAGGCTTAAAAAGATTTTTCCTGGTGTTCTAATTATTTAATTTGTATTGCATATAACAACTGAAAAAAAATTGTGACTGTCTTTGAAGGTAAAAATCAAAAATGCTCTACTTTACGTCATCCTTATATAGCCTTCTTAATGGAAAGTAAGAGTGTTTATATTCTTGAAGCAGCTGAGTTTGCCTCTTTCAGAGAATAATTATATAAAAACCAAAAACAAAATTATATAAAAACCAACTTATTGCTGGTAAGAGTTTCCTGGAAGTAGTGTGGTGGAAGGAGATATTAATGGAAATTACAGCTTGTGAGGAGGGCAGAGCAGCCCGGCATTGCAAAAGTCAGGAATAGAAGCAGAGATCTAGAAGGAAAACATGTCCCTCAGTTATTGTGAAAACACATGGGGAAATCCACCACTTGCGTTTGTAGACTGAGTGATTGAGAAGTTCATGGTATGGACACCAGCAAGATCTGTGACAGTTTGTCAGCCAGTCTTTATATATTTAATGCGCTTTTTTCATTGAAATCTAAATGGCTAAACCAAAATTAGCATTATAAAATTTTATAGGCATACCAAAATTTATTTATTATTATAACTTATTTATCTGTAGGGTAATTATGTTTAATAATTAAACACAGAAGAATTAATATAATTATTCAAACAACTCATGGAGGAGGAAGACTACATCTCAGAATTTTCATTATAGTTATCATCTACAATCCTCTCTTGTTATTTTACTATTTACATTTCTTAATGTTTGACCCAACCCACTTCTTGAATTCAGTTTTTTAGTGATCAAATATCTATATCAAATACTACTTGATAATCTTAGATATTTAACTTATCTCTTATGACAGTCAGCACTCCTTTCTTTCTAAAGATATTTCCAAATAACATTCTTGTCATTTTCTTTCTCTCTCTTCACCAAGTGCCCAGAGAAACATTCAAGGTATGGTCATTGTCAACTGCTGACTTGAATGATGATATGGATTTGATTGATTCTGATGATCTTTTGGATAAAGAAGATTTGAAGAAGCCAGACCCCAAGTCACTAAAAGGTGAGCTCATTCTGAGAATAGAAACTTTGCATAGCTAAAATGAGTTATCTGTGCATGTTTACTTTCTACCTTTCCTTTTTAGTTAATTTTGTTTCTTTCCAGTGAATGATTTAATTTTATAAAGATTGATGAATATATAGGGTGAAGTTGGAATATCTCCCACATAATAATGGTGTCTTCATCTAGATAATGTCTCACCATTATACAGGAGGTATTTTTGTATTTGAAGGGAAAGAACTGCTGATTCACAAGTCAAACATATTTTTTTTATTTTCATTTCTCATGTATTTGCTTAATTTTTGCTAATCATCATGCTTGTTGAAATATCTTGTCTCTGAATTTACTTCTAATTTATACACTTTACTTGTAAGGTTTGTAATGTTATAAGTGTATTTTTCTAATTTCTGTTAGAATGCCATTAATTATTTCAAAATATTTGCAGAATTACACAATCATAAAAGAAAATGGCTTGTGATGCAACAGGTTAGGCTATGGTCGTTGAAATGGATGAAACAAATTTTTAATATAAATTTGGGATCAAGCATAAATGTCTTATTACATTTACAAAAAATGTGTACAAAACAGAACTAGAGAAATACCAGACAATGAGGAGAATGATAAACTACTGGTTGCACATATAAATGGCAGTATACAATCAAATTGAACAGATGTAAGTTCAAGTGTATTCTGATATTCATGAAGCTAACCTTATCTGTGATGAAAGACATGACTTACCTCGGAATTCAAAATGAACGCAAACGTCTTGCCTGCAAGATAACAACAAAAAAGAAAGATGGCCGCTATTGAAGACACAATTTATGCGTGCATATCTCGTCCAAAACAAGACGATAATTACCCCTATGCAAATTTTGGCTGTCTTGGAATGGCATAAAAAGCGGGTGCCAGCACTGCTGTGGAGAGCAGATTTTTTTTTTTGGTGGATTGCGTGTGTTGAAGTTGCAGATTGGCAGTCAGACTGACAAAGAGGAAGGAGAAACAGCTTAGTTGGTGTCCGTTTTACAACTGTCCTGTGTAACAGGCCGAGAAAAGGAAATCTGAAATCCATTTTCTTGAGGCGACCAAAGAAAGAAAGAAAGTAAAACAGCTGGCCTGCTGGCAAGCGAACATTGAGCATCACACTGCAGTTTTTACCCCTCCCATTATCATTCATCTTTCTTTTTTTTTTCATTATCACTGTGAAAGATTTTGAAAAAAATGCTGTAAACATTGAGAATATATAAATGAAATTAAAACAAAAGTTACAGAGGCAGTTTATTACACCAAGAACTCTGTTCCAGACATATCTCTTGAAATTTCTGCGACAGAACTATCATCACAATATTAAGTTTGCTGCTATCATTTGTTCTAAAATTTTGTTATTAAGCATAAGTATGGGAGTGGTCTTGACAATGCTCGAGCATTTTTTGTTGCTCAGCAACACTGGGTGATGTTGTCTGGTTTTCTTCGACATGTGGGACATGTGAATTCCTGTTACTTGGCTCAGGGAGAGCACTAGGGATGGGGATAGAGATTGCAGGTGTTTGAAGCTTTCTGAGAAATTGGCGGTTCTGCAAGGTGATCCTGCCCGATCCATCCATCCTGATTCGATGCTGACTGTTAGGTAGTGTCTCAATAACTCTCCCTGTTGTGTCTCACCTGTGATTGGTTGGACGTTGTATTGATACTATATCCCCTTTTTGAAGAGGAAGCAGGGTATGAGCCGTATGGTTGTCTCTTTCTATCAGGCGGGCATTACATTGAGACAGGGTTTTCTCACAATTTTGAGCTGCATCTATACATTTCACATGCGGTTTGTATAGCCTGGGTTGGGATGGTATAAAATCCCGTAGAAGATGGTGTAGTAGAAGTTATGCTGGGAATAGCACAACGGTTTGGATGGGCATGTTCCTGTAGTGAAGGATGGCCTGTGCTGCTATTATTAATATCTAGGGATCCTTGAGTTCCTGTGTTACTATGTATTATCCTTTTAGCAGATTTGACAGCTAGCTCTGCTCGGCCATTGGACTGAGGATAGGCAACGGATGATAGTCTGTGTTTCACTGCCAAGTCTTTCAGGAATTGATGGAATGGTAGTGAATTGAAAAGTGGACCACCATCAGTGCTGAGTTCCTCTGGAGCACCATAGGTTTGGAATATATCTCGACAAATTGAGATTATCCTCCAGGCATCTTCATGCCCATGCCTTGAATGATGAGTCATTGAGTTAACCTGTCAGTACAGACAAAGTATTGCTCACCTTTGACATGGAATAGATCCATGACTATTTGCTGGAACAGCCAATCTGGCGATTGTGTGAGATTGATTGGCTCTTGTGGTTGACTAGGGGCAATGTTTAAGCACACCAAGCAATTGGTCCTAACATTACAGATTCCAGGCCAGTAGATGGACTGATTGGCATGGGCTTTCATGCCAACTACGCCCTGATGTACTGAATGTAAACTAAGCAATATTTTTTTCGGTGAGAAGTTGGAATCACTATCCTTCTCTTAAGCTGTTTTCAGTGCTTAGGTGGTGTCTTACCTCCCAATATTCGGGGAGTATAGGTGCAGTGAGATGGCACATTCTTGGGAATCTGTGCTGTATTGGGGATCATTGCGTCCTGCTGCACTGATGAGATCTGGTGAGATGACAAATACATGTCAGTGATTCCAAATGCTGCTATTAAAGCAGTCGATGTCATGACATTGTCTATTTTATTAGACTCTAGAACATCAGTTTGAGTGGGTTGTGTAGGAAATATGCTCAGGAGAGTGTACCATTGCGACTGGGTTGCGGGAGATGGCACCTGAGTCTCTGAGCCATTTCCCAGGGCAATGCTAAATGCCAAAACTATATCTTAATGTTTTTCCCTTTATTTGGAAAAGTCAGGGGTTTTGGATTTTGCTTAAATCCTTATCACCAAACAACCGTTATAGTGGTTTGTGGTCTGTAACCACTTAAGATATTTGGGCAACCCATGATAAATATCCGGCATTTTTCCAATGCTCATGTAATTGCTGATGCTTCGCCTTCTATTGGCGCATATCTGTGCTCAGCGTCAGTGCAAAATCTGCTGCCAGCAAATATGAGGTGGCATCCTTCTGGACAACAGATCGGCACCTTCTCGTTTGTGCATGCACCATGCTTTTTGTAGGAGCAGAAAACTTATTCTTTCTTTACTTCAGTTGGGAGCAAGGTATGTCATTTGATTTTTGTCAAATGTTTTGATGCCCTTTCAAACTAGGTTGACTATAACCTGTTTGGAGTGCTGGAATGTCTTCGAGGCTCTGATAACATGTAAAATGTGAGTCTTGTTTTACAAGATCCCAGAAAGGTAGCATGATTGAACCTAGTGAGTATTCCCATGCTACTTGATTGACTAGGCCAAACCACAATGTTGCATCGGTGATCGTTTTTGGAATTAGGAAGTTTAATATTGCTTGTAGCATGGAATCAGAAGGGGTTACACCAAAGGGTGTTAGTTGGAGTCCTCCAAACCGTACTATGTCCTGACAGAATTGGAATTTGTCAGTGTTTAGAACAATGTTCCTGGCACAGTGGAGCAAAAAAATCGAAGGTATGATAAAATGCTTCAGTGATGTTGAATTCATATAATAGTGTTTCATTGACAATTTTGATTTTACGAGGAATATTCTTTATTATCTCATCATATCTGCATGTGTATACATTTCCAGATGCAAGATAGCCTTGAGGCATCCTGAGGTACATAAATCTTCCCCATTCCATAATGAAAGTGGTAAATGGCTGGGATTCTTTGTCTAATGGTATTGAGTGATAACCATCGACAGCGGCCAACACAGTTTATTTTTTTTGTTTTGTTTTAGGTGGTACTTGAAGTGCTAATTGAAACAGTGACCCAGTTTGATGTTTTTCCCGTTTACACTGGGAATTTAGGTGTTAGCAGTCTATAGTTCTGCATGGTTTACCCTTTTTTTTTTTTTTTTTTTTTTTTTTTTTTTTAGCTGTGATGACCATCGTGCTGGACTGATCTGTGGGCATGCCAATAGGTACTGGAGCTATTGTGCCTTTTTCTACATCCTTCTAAAGGGCCTGTTTTACTGGTTCCTTGAAATGGAAAGGCACAGGAATTGGCTTTAGGTATTGCACTTTCTTTTAGATGTAGGTGAGCAGCGGGACCAGACATAAATGGGCAAACTGTTTTAGGAGCCAATCCTTAAGTTTGCTAATATTTTCTTCTGTCACTGGAAATGAGTTTCTTTTGGCAATTTGGCAGTTGGTCACCACTTTCATTAAGTTTAGGGTTGAAGTTTAATTTTTCATGAGCATCTTTGGCGGGGATATATTGTATGGTAACGTCAGCTTTGTTTGATATTGTTGCAAAATTATTTGGGAATTTTTCATGTAATATTCCCTCACCAATGCACGCTCAATTTGTTCACATGTATGGAGTGCTTCTTTGGTAATAATAAATTGAACTGGCAGTCAACTTCGCCAAATGAGGGTGAAGCCTCCTACAGCATGAACTATCTTTGTTGATGTGATCAGGTTGCGGTTTATGAGTCCCATTATTAGTAAATGCTTTGGTTCTCTGAGACGTATGGATGCTCCACTGTCAGGGAAGACCTTAAGTATAGTGCTCTTCATATCAGGAATGTTTTTAACATGTCTGAGGTCCAGATTAGGGGAAAACGGGATCATCGACGCATTTATCTAAACTATTTTGCTCCTATTTATAGAATTTTATGTGCCTGTTTGTTGGTTGAATATAATATGGACAACAATATTGTTCATGAGAGCTTTATCAGGTTCGCAGCTTTTTACAGTGGTCTGGTGTTTTCCAGTTTTTGCTTGGCAACATGTAGCAAAATGGTTGTATTTCTACAGGTAGTGCATGTTTGACCCCATGCAGGACATGCTAGTTGGCAGGAGCTTGTTCCCAGAATGCCATGTTGTGGGGCTACCACAACCTCTGCATGCTTGGCAGCATTTTAGCTTAGTGACAATTTTGTCCCGGTATGAAGCATTAGCATGGCTTATTGTTTGTTTGTTTTTTTTTGTTTGTTTTTTTTTGTCTACAGTAATTTGACATCCGAACAGTAGCAATGTCTGAAGTACTGGTCATTGCAGTTTGGTCCCTTAGTGCTGATTCAAATGCCTCAGCATGACATTCTGTTAAAGTAATATTTCAGTACTCCAGTGCAGTCAAGGGCTGTAGCCCTATGGCAAACAAATTACTGCCGTACAGGTTCATTTTCGCCTTGTGACATGGATGCAAAGATGATGCAATGTACCATAGGATTTGATCACTGTGTGACTAATGCCTCTATTAACTTTTGGGGGTCAATGGAAAAATATTCAGGTGGGTGTTGATTATAGCATTTTGAACTGATTCATCAGCACAATTGTATAGCTGGATGTTGGTATATCCATCATTATAAATACTTCCCAATCAATTCGAAATTTTCTGAATTGCTTGGTGGCGTCATTTCCAGATGGAGCTGAGGAAACTTGGCCACGGGTGCTTTAGCAGTGATCTTTTGGTTGATGAGTTCCTTAGCTTGCTTAATGATAGGGCTTCTCCCATCACCTTGACTCCCAACTCCCTCAGCATAGCTAGATCCATCATTTGTAAGTTCTCCTTTATCAGTTTTTCACTTGCAAATGTTGCCGCATAGTTCTTGGCCGAGTCAGCAGAGATTCCTGGTTTGATGAGGTCATTTACCCAATCCTCAGGTTCCATATCTGTTTGCAGTGCCATGTAGAATTAGTAAATAGCAACAGACAGTACTCAACTGTAGTTGAATTTGCATCTGACAGCCTAATTGGTAGGTGGTTTATATAATAGCCTGGAAGATTCCATATTGTGCTCAATAAATATCAACACAATATCTACCCTATGCCTATTCAAGAAAGGTTCATGTATTGAGTTACAATCCTATTTATTTTTGTCTGCCAACTGGACACTAGTTGGAAACATCCTTGCAAAGATGAGTCTCACACTCTTAATTGTTCAAGTAAATTAACTTAGCTATGCAGTAGAAATAATAAAGTTTCTGTGGTGACAAATAAAAGTTTTACCCCGAAAAGGAATTTGTGTTGTTTCCAATGTCGAAAAAGAAAATCTGAAAAAAGATTGGCTTGACTTTTAGCGCTCAAAATATGGCAATATAGCACTTCCCAATCAATCTTAACCAATTACCACCTTTCTTACTCCAATAAAGGAATGCTACTTTGGACAACTGGCATCTTTGTTCTTCATGATTTAAGAAGGTAATTGTGTGTTTCGAGTTTGGGATATAGATTTTTTATCCCTTTTGATTTACTCACTGTCATTTTTTACTTTGAATTTGTGTAACTCATTTATGACTCTTAGAATTATGACCCTGGATCATGTTATAATTTTATTAGTTGGGATCTGAATATCCTCATTGCTATTTTTTCCCACAAACTATTCTGTTGAAATCTTACAAAAATAGTGGATAATATTGATTCCTGAATTCAGTAGTGATATAGCCCTGGGTTGATCTTGGTTAACGATTCAAGTTCTTTCAGACCACTATGGTTACTAATTAGGTGATTCCTCACTCATTGTGTTGCTGGTATGTCACTGATATTGTGTTGAAAAGCACAGTTCCACTCAATCTAGCTGGTCTTTGTCTGTTTGACAACACCTTTCACTTCTCTGCCACATATTTTTAATATCAGAGGGTGAGAAGATCACTGGTGAAATAAAATGGAGTGAAGGACAGGTTGACATACAAAAAAATATTTGAAATGTTAAAAATGTAACAATGATTTGGTTTATATATGATTTTTTTTTTAATCATATCAACCCGAGCAAGGCGGTAACGCCACTGATGTGCAGGGGGCTATGTAAGAGTGAAAAGATTGGAAAAGAGAAAGCCGGAAACCACATCCTAAACAGGAAACAAGGGATGAGCCTCTTCACCCGTTCAATAGATGTGGGTGGAGTGTGAACTGGGTGATAGTTTAGTCTATCTACTCCAGTTGAAAGAAAGAGAAAGAAAAAAACTGTTGGTGACCTGTTAAGTTTTAACTTAGTTAAAGTCCACTTAAAGGAATTTCTGCTAAAAAAACAAAACCAATCCTTCAATCAAAGTTTTAAATTAAGCAACAATTAGGCAAAAAAACATACAAAAATGGCTTACTTCTACCAATATTCATGTCAGTTGAATCCAACCCCAAAAACATGTTTCTGCTGGTGAGTTGAAAAAAAAGAAAATAATAATTTTTAACTTTTGGTCAGAGAATTCTGGGACATGGGAGAGTCAATTAGATAGCCAGCAAATGCCAGCCGGCAAAGAAAGGAAGGAAGGAGGAAAGAAAGAAAGTCACTGAGACTAGGGGGGAAAAAAATAAAATAAAGATAATTGTTGTATACAGCAGTTTTACTCCTTCCCACTTATTGTTATAATCAAATGACACTGAAATCCTCTTTTGAAGTTTACAGTCTGTGTTAGTAGAAATTTAAATTTTCTGGTTTTCTGGGCTGATACAAGGTCTTCATTAGGAGATCTCAGCGAATGATGTGGATTCCAGTAGCAGTAATGTGGGAACCCTCTAGCTTATATAGAGACCTACATCTGGCAGTGGTGGGGTTGACCAGGGTCTTCATTTAGTTATCATTGACCTTTAGCATTAAACTTTTTGCAAACTTCCATATTTTCAAAATATGTTTACTCAAGAGATTTTTCCAAATTTAGGGATTGTCCAGTACCACTGCTTCATATAAGTAGTGCTAATTCTCTCTCTCTCTCAATATATATATATATATATATATATATATATAATCATCACTTCAGTCCAAGGGCTGTATCCAAACTTTCAGAATGCATAGACAAAAAGGGGATTTCCAGTCATTAATCTTTCTTTATCAGCTTATCCCACGCTAGTTGGTTTTAATTGAACTCTTGATCAACCAGCGGCCTATAGTCACTTCAGGGCTAGTAATGCATTTTTCTTTATCACTTGTATCCAAAGGATTGCAGAATAATGTTGGCTATAAAATATTTGACCAATGTCACAGAAACTTAAATTATTTTAAGTGCTAATCTATTTTTGTAGGGATATTTTTCTTCTGGGTGGCCAATTCAAACCAAATGTTTTTCCTGAATCTTTGTCCAGAAAACTTTTAGATGTTATTTTGGTGACCACTTATTTTCGTTATCGACAAAATATGTTTTTATATTTTCCAGGACCAACATCTTTGATGATACATTGTCTTTCTTAACAGTAAGAAGTGAGGAAGGATAGGTAGTCTTGGTTTTTCTCAATCTTACTAAATTCCATTTAGTTAAATTCAGGTTCAATTCCCTTTGGAACTATTCAATTTTATTAAATTAATTTTAATAAAAATTTTATTTATACTATGTGAATACAACTAGAAGCATAATTTGACAGCAGTGGGGGAAAAAAGAGGATAAATGTATACACTCCAAAACGTGACATAAAAATGTATCTATTAGTAGTTTCAACCAACTATGATTGAAACTACTAATTTGGGAATGAAGAATTCTACAAGACAGTGCTTTCTCTGGATTATGAATACCTTTTCTCATACATATATTTAATTTTGGAAAATTTTGTGAAATTATGCAATTTTAACTTGTCAAAAAGACAGTCATGAATACAAAATTACAAATCACTCATCAATCCTTCAAACAAATGATTACTGTACAGCTTTAAACTCATTTATTTTAAAACTAAGAAGACTGAAATTAATAAAAAATACATTTATTAAAACTGATGAAAAAGATTTTCTGTACGGTTAGAATGATCCTCCTGTATATCCTGTTTATAAGTTTCTGTTTTAGCTAATATTCCTGGAAAACTCCATATCCTATCATCACTTGATAGTTGTATTATATCAAAGTCTCATCTAAAGACAAATGTCATCACCATATAAAACAAAAACCATCAAAGATAATCATTTATGTCGTTAATTAGAAATAAAATTTTGATTAAAACACTAGATGGAGATGTAATATCAATGAATTGGTTAATGTAAAAGTTTGGCTGATAAGTGTACTAATCTAATGGCCTTGGCACTTGTAACTGAATTAAAGTTGTTCTTCTTCATAACAAATGCTTGAATTGTTTAAATATTCAGATTCACTGAGTGCATTTTTTTCCCTCCTTTTTAGAAGTGGAGATAAAGATCCATTAAAAAAATGATATCACTGTAATATCTATTCCCTTCAAATAATTTTAATTTTATTGTTTTTATACATTGCAAGAAATTGGCTTGCTTCTCTTACTTAGAAGAAAATTACTTCTCAGAGCAGTGAGTTCATCATCCACTGAACAGATAAATGTAAATTGTATTAAGCACTCAGGTAGAGATTTCTTCTTGAAGAAAATAAATTTAACCTGATCCTTAGAATTAGAAACAAATAATCATATTGAAAAACATAAACTGATTGCATTTTAAATACCTAATTACATTTAAATTTTTATGGACTCATGTGCCAAATTTAAGTTTAAACATATATCCAGTTAATTTTTTTTATATAAAATATATCCAATTTCATTTTTAAAAGAAAGCGTTAATAAATTTTCAATTTCAATTTAATCCATAAATCCTTAGAATTAGAGAACATATTGCAAGCCGCATATGTAAATGAAATTAATGACCGTTAAACACTTTTTTACAAATTTTTTACAAACAAACATGGGTTTGAAATTTAAATAACTAAACATATAACCAGTTAATGCATTTTTTATTTTATAATTCAGTTTTTTTTTTTTTAAGAATGTGTATAAAAACCAAAGCAAAAAGATTTGAGCATGACATTTTGAATAAAATACAATAAGTATTTTACAAGGATAGGCTAAAAAGTTCATAGGCTGACTATGAAGCAGTGATGCTAGATGCTGTGTAATATTGCGTGCATTAATTTCAACTCTTATTTATAACTGCACTGATTCTTTCCTGTTAAACTTAAATTTGACTATTCAAAAAGACTTCAAAAGTAGCTAGTAGCAACTTCTCTTGAAAAGAGATGAAATCTGGTACTGTGGTGCTATCAAGTACATGCAAAAAAGGGGTTTAGCCCATACGAGTATTCATGCTGACATGGTTTAAGGAATAAAGCTCTATCTCTATCTCTATCAATGATGTAAAAATGATCAGTTGAAGTTAGCAGGGGAAGGAAAAGTCTTGAAGAGGACCCAAGGTCTAGACATCCTGCTAGTGCTTCAATTAAGGAAAACATTTTTGAGATGCAAAAGGCATTGTGTTCATTGACTATTTTCAGAAGGGCCACACCATCAATAGGAGTACTTTGCCAAATTGCTGAGGCAGTTACAAAAGTTTATCAAGGTCCAGGAAAACTGACATAAGAGGTCTTAAGTCCTTTGTGCCAATGGCTGCTGTGTGGCTTTGAACTGGTTGATCACCTTCCCTATTCTCTTGATTTGGGCTCATGATTATCATCTATTCTTCAATATGAAAAAAACGTTTGGTTGGGAATTAGTATTGCAGTGATGATGGTATCATTTCTGCTGTTGTTTTTTTTTTTTTTTTTTTGACCACAGGATGAAAGCTTCTTCATCAATGAGATATGAGTACTCAAGAGGTGCTATATTGAAAAATAAACCTCATTCAGTCACATTCCATGAGAATATCTTAGTCAACTTATGACTTTTTCAGCCAACCATGTACAGTTTTCAAATGCATCATTAAAGAAAATATCTGAAAAAAGATTTAAACTATGTAATAGCCATCCATGAAACAAGTCAGGTTTAAAATGGTTTTAGCTGACAATGTTCATTCACTGCATCAGTAATAAGATTTTTGTACAAAATGAATTCAGTATACACACTTTTTTATCCACATGCATCTTGAATTGTATTAGCACAGAGATATGAGACATTGCTTGAAAAGAAGAAGCAGTTTACAATTTTTTAAGTGTTGAATTTTTATGGTATTTCATCCACTAAAGGTTTTAACTTAGAAATTGTTTGTGAAAGAGAACTTCAAAATTTACCTTAAACCCACCAAATTGATGGGCATCCTTTTTTCTTTGAGACTAATTTCATATGTGTAGGAACTTAACTTGGAGCACAACAAGTTTGTAAAGCATCACTATGAAATTGAAAATGTAGAAAAAGAAGCATCCGTCATTGAAATAGTTACATATTTTAAAGAGACATGGAATAAAAATTAATCACAGCTCAGAGCCCATGGGGTAACAGGTTTAATTAGCATTATAATTGGATATTGAATCTAATGATAACAATCGAAAATGATGGGATGGACTCTGTGCTAAGAATTCTTTACATGTCAACAGTTTGTATTTGGCTACAATCATAACCTACTTTCCATTTTCAAAATTCAGTTACTTGCTGAAGAAGCTACTTTAGTAAAATTGTAAGGGCTTTTATCCAGGTGAAAGTTCAAAAAAGTGCAGAGAGCTTCGTATTATCAAATCAATTCATCTACAGGGATTAAATTCACAAATGGTTATCTGGTTTATTTCAAAAGTGATAGAACAGAATTGGATGTGACCATGAGGAGTGGGGAAAAAAGCAGTTTCTGTTGAAACAAACTTACATACATTATAGTTCATCCATTCTAGTGACTCACATGTATAGAATGTGGAAGATCAGTAAACGGAATTTTCAAAGCAAATAGTCAAGATTTCACTGAAGAAGCATACTAGGAAGAATTAAAGAGCCTCAAGTGACAAAAAACTCCAAAAAAACTTAGTGTGAAGCTAAAAGTAATCTTACCAAAGCCTAAACAACATATTGTGTAAATTGGGTGCTTATGGTTATGACAAGCCATAATCCTATGGAACCTACTGTTCCAGATAAAATCCCTGTAGTTGTTCTCATTAATCTTGATACCAAAATGTCTCTAATTTTGGCAAAACTGTGCTAACACATCCCTAAGAAGAAATGTTTCCAAAGTGTATGGAAGGTGTCTAGTTGAATGCAGTTGAATCTTTTTCTCATCAATATCACCCAATCAGCTTTCTTAGTGTCATTAGCAAATTTTTCGAAGCGATTATAAAAAAGAAAATCATTGAACACCTCAACAAACTCCTGAGTAATAAAATGTATGGTTTTCACTCTTCTAGCTCCACTACTGATGTTTTAACTATTAGCATACATAGAATCGGTGAAATGCTTGATAATAAAAATCTCTTAAGAGTGATCACCCTAAATATCTCAAAAAACTTTGATATGTGTCATAAAGGATTACTGCAGAAACTAACCAGTCCTCTCAGTTATGAAGTCTATCCTGTCAAGTAGGTCTATGAACATTGTTGTTAACGGCTAGTCCTCTGGTGCACATGAGAATAATGCTGGTATCCCTAAAGGCTCTCCACTCAATCCTACCCTCTTTCGGCTTTATATCAATGATCTGGCCTAGAATACTTTCAGTTATTTAGTAAATATATGTGCAAATGATACTACAATATATGGCTGCATCTCATATGGAACGCATGTATTCATGCCATCACCAAAGATACTGGAAGAATGTCTAGTTCATTGTATTGCTCCAGATAATACTAACTCTTCCTGCCATGCTCTATCATTATAAAAGTTAGATCAGACCAAAAATGGAATATTGCAGCCATATATAGTGCTGCCTAACCCTCACTGTCTTGCCTTAACAGAGTTCAAAAGTGTCTATGTAGGTGATGAATTGTTTTCCACCTTGAAACCCCTATCCCACAGATGAAATACTACTAGCCTTTCACTACTATATTGATAATACTATGATAGATATTTAGATGAGTTATATTCCTTAGTGCCACTAACTTGGACCTTCACAATTAGGTCTCACCAACTCAGACAGCTTCTTTTTCAGAACTGTTACTTTGTGGACAGTCAATTAGTCAGTTAAGTACAGTCATGTGATACACGCTTGGGCGATCATGTATTGAAAGAGACATGACTGACTGGACAGAAGATTTTTCTGCAATAGGTTGACATTACTTTCTGCAGTAGACCAGTTGCTAACCAAAGCTATCTCTAGATAGTAAAATGGAAGTAATGCACATATTGTTTTAGGAGATTCTTCCTCTCCCACCACCAGTAATGGTTGGGATATTAAATATGGCAAAATTAGAAAAGGTATCGTTGAGAGTTTAATATGTCTGGTTTGATACAGTTCCATTCTTTTCACAATACACTAACATAAAATAAAGTAAGCCATTGCAATTTACAGAGATACATTTGATTGTCACTGTCTAATAATTTTAGTTTGTCAGAAATTTTCTGAATGGTTCAACTTGGGCTACAAAAGCTTATTTCACTTTTAAACATAACGATTACATTGCTACACTGACATAATTAGGAGGTTAAAGTTACTTAATGATTACAGTAAATTTATCCTTAAAATCCCTAACTACTTATTTGCACAAACCATTGACATACTTGAAATATTTGATGAGCAGTCATCTTTATTAAGTTCAATAGGTACTACCAAAATGGATGTTTTTTTTATTTTTTTTTCTTTCTTGAAATGAAAGAAAAAACCACTTACCCCATTCTGCCAATTTACCAAAAATCAATTATCTGATACAAAGTCTTTGGTACTTATTCATTAATGAATAAATTGTACAGTGAATATGTGTGTAACACTATTTTCTGGTACTGAAAGAAAGGAACAAAGTTATTTGGATAAGCTGATCGCTATACTAAAAAAAAGTAATTGCATATTTTTTCTTCGTCTGCTTGAGGGATGAGGGCAGAGAGGAGACGAGATTAGGTGAAGTCATACTCTAGAAAGACCACCCACAATAAATAGATGGATAAATTTATGGTCATTTGAAAATGAACACTTGAGATAAAATGTTTGACTCTTGGTACAGTGATGACTGCTGGCCACAAAATTCGGTCAAAAAGATAAAATTCAATATGGTTTCTTGTCACCAAAATGTGGGTAGCCATTATTGGCGAAAAAGTGAGTTTATTTGTAATAGTGAAACTTTAACAACCACTGATAAAATGACAGCTGACTATGGTTTAATTTGAAACAATCTTTTCCCTTGCACTGGAAATTGTTGAAAGAATTTTGTAACCCTTAAAGACAGGCCAGAAAGAGAAACCTTGTCAGAATAAGAAACAAAACTTTCGGAAATTATGTTTCTTTGTTTTTAAGGAATTTTGCGACACTGATAATTAAGAAAAAATGAAGCAGATAATGTTTAGTTATTTGGAAAAATAAACCCAAATTAATGAAATGCTGAAAAGAGTGAGAGAGAACTTTTTACATCTTCAAAGAGTAATGGTGAGAGGTGCCAATTGTAGACAAGGAAAGTTTTTATTGGTTGTAATTACCATAATGATGGTAATCACAGAAGGAGGGGTCCAGATAGAATTTCAGGAAAGTTGTAAAAGCATTCCATGCTCTCACAGAGCAATAGTAAGAAGTACTCACACAGGAGAGGAGCCAAGGTTGATCTGATGACCAAAAGGAGAATCACTTTTAGATCGTTTTGAAAGATATTAACATACCCAGAGTACATCACACCTCCACTGGATGCAAGGCTCAGTATAAGCTGGGATTTTTGAACAGCAAGAATCAATCAGTGAGTTTCAATTTGAATTTCATTTCAGTACAGGTCAAGTTAAGACGTTATACATGTTGTCACATAACTGCCTGCCTTAGATGAACTTCCGACTGTAGCATTATGCCAGAACAACCAACTTAAATAAAGTGTTACATTCTATAGAAGCTGTGGGTTGGAATTATAATTGTCTGCATGCAAGAGTGATAAACTTACACCAAATACTCTACTAAACTGAATATATATATATATATATATATATATATATATATAAACATCTTATTTTTAATTTCACAAAGATTTTTTTCTTATTGTGGCTCCCAGCTCTGTCTGGCTCATCAATGCAGTGGTTTTAGGCAACTTTCAACCGAAACTAGCTTTGTGATCAAACAAGCACAGCATGGGCCAGGCCAGAGTTTCAAACAAAGTGATTGACTTTCAATTGGCAGCAGAGATATGAGCATCATCATAAATGACATGGGGAGGTTCACATTTGGTATCATTTGAACCCTTAGGTTGACTACAACCAAAATTATAAAAAAAAGACAGCAGACAACTGAGAAAGGAGTAAGCACCAATGGACTTTGGTCATTTTGACCATACAGTTCTAAAAACACTCCACAATATTTTTTTTCTCGTCATTCATCAAAGCTGGCAGCAATTACAAGACAAGGAACACAGTAACACTTTTCGGTTGTCCTTGAAATTTTCTTTATTGTAACAACCCCAAATACCCAACAAAATATAAAAAACGCAGTTAAATATATTTTGAAACAACAATACATATATTTTTTTTTTTTTTTTTTTTTCTCACTGACCAAAATACAGCAGGATTGGGTTGGATAATGAATTACTGTCTACACTTGGTGTATTGTCCTGCAGCCATATTGTTGTTCTCTTTTACCATTTTTAGTGAATAGTCAAATGAATTGTTACGAGAGAGTTGTCTCCCCTAACACCTCCACTTTTTAGACTTTTGATCATGTAACTTATTTCGAGGATTTATTTGCAGTTGATATGGTTTTCTCTGAAGTCCTTACAATTCCTAAGTACATGTTTTGGTGGAGTCCTAGGATTATCCTTTGGTATATCTTGGAAACATTGTGGAGGCAGTTGGAAGGTGTCCAATAGAATATCTAGACGTGAGGTGAAGTTTGATTTGGTCTTTGGAAGATAAGAGGATTGTAATTGGTTTGCATGTCAAATCCAGACTGTAGACTCTCTATCTACATCATCTGTAATATTTCCAGAATGACATAAAATGCATCCTTGAATCCATTTTTTTTTTTTTTTAACCATTAGGGTAGTCTTTAGCAAGTACAAATTATCCTGGTACATATGTGCATTTCACTGCTCCATGATATTGGTTAACTTGTTTCTCCATCACCATGTTTCTTTTTTTTGGGAATGTTTTGAAGTAGGATGGATAGCATCTGTATGCAAATGAATTTAATGATTCATCAGTATTTCTGCTGGTGTGTTGGGATTTGCTCTAGCTCTGTAAGTACTCAGGAATATTTCTAATATTGTGTAGTTCCTTCCCCTTCGTTTTTTTATGAGTGCCCTCTTAAAAGTATGTACAAAGCACTCCACCTGTCTATTCGTTGGTAGATGAAAAGGTGGTGTTCTAATATATTGAATGCTATTAAGTGCACAGAAATTTGAAAATGTAGCTGAAGTGAATGCAGTGCCATTTATCAGAAATTAATCTGTGAGATTCCAAAGCAACTGAAAATCTGTTCCAACTTTAGAATTGTTTCATTTGGAGTGCTGCAACTCATTTGAAACATTTCCGGCCATTTGCTGTAACAAGTATAAAATAACACTGTCCATTGATAGGTCCAGTGAAATCAATGTGAAGGCGTGACCAGGGTGATTCAGGGATAAACCAAGAGCTCAGTGTAGTTTTCCTGGGAGATTTTGTTAGCAGTTAAAATATCAGTTTGCTAATTCCTTCAACCACTTATCTATATTAGACTAATAGGCATAGCTGCATGCTAGGGCTTTTATAGGGCTAATACTTTGATGACCATAATGAAATTGCTTGATCACTGTCCTATAATGAGAATGGGACAATCACATGCTCCGGAAAAAGAAGGCAGTCATTGACTTTTGACAATGAAGTTTGATGTTGAAAAAGGTTGAATTCTTTTGTCTATGCATACTTTTGGCCATTTTGTACTGTGGAAGTGCATTACTTTTTGTAGAACTGGATCAGAAAATGTGGCTTCACGGATCATTGTAGAAGTGATTGTTAATGCTGTTACAGAAGATGCAAATACTGAAGTGATTTCTGGCTACAGAGATACTCCTGCAATGACAGAATCCTCTGGTACTTTATTTTGTATTGTCATGAGCCTAGATAGTGCATCAGCGTGACCAATTGTATCAGTTTTGTTATACTTTGTAGTAAAGTTATAGTCCAATAGTGTAGCTGCCCATCTTTTCAGATGGTTTGCTGTATACACAAGAATACCTTTTTCGGATCCAAAAATACTGAGAAAAGGCTTCATCAGAGTAAAATGGTGCCCATACAGCATTTTATGAAACCTTTTAATGGCAAAGACTATTGCTAAGGCTTTTTTTTTAATTTGGTTATAGTTGCGTTCTGATCTAGATGCATGAGCAATTGCCTTTTGGCTGCCATCAGGAAAAATGACAGCTCTAACATCATTATTAGAAACATCTGAGACTACAACAATATCCATGGATGGGTTGTGGTAAGTCAGCAAAAGATTTGAAGGACGTAAGGATTTTATCTTCATGAAAGCTGACATGTATCAGACCAGTCCCATGTAATATCTTTTATCAAAAGATTGTTGAGAGGTGCACAAGCTCTCTGAAGTTTGGACAAAAAAGCACTGTAGTGACTAACCAAGCCAAGGAAAGAACATAATGTTTTTACATTTGTTGGTGTCGGCATTTTTTTTTTAATTTTTTTTTTTTTATTGCTGGGGTATTTTTGGGGTCTGGCTTTCTACCGTTTTTGTCAAATATAAAACCAAGGCATTTGATTTTGTCCCAGAAAAATTATCACTTTTCAGCTTTAACATGAAATTTGTATTGTTGGATTCGGCTGAAAACAGAAAATAAACACTGCAAAAGTTAATCTTGGGATACAGCTGCAACGATAATATCATTAATAAATGCTGCAACTCCTGTCAATCCAGTCAGCATGGCATCCATTGTTTGCTGGAAAATGGTTGGTGCTGGTTTGACTTCGAAGCTAAGGTGGTTAAATTTGAACAAACACTTGTGAGTATTGATAGTAAGGAGCTCCTCAGACTCCTTTTCAACTTCCAATTGGAGAAAAGCATTGGAAAGATCAATTTTTGCAAAGAAAATTCCACCATTTAATTTGGTAAAAACATCCTCTAGAACTGGCAGTGGATTCTGATGTGCATCCAAAGAATTATTTAAACCAGTTGAGTTGTCAGTACATATCTGGACTTTTCCATTTGTTTTTT
The DNA here is from genome assembly GCA_037127315.1 of Ascarosepion bandense. Classification (NCBI taxonomy): domain Eukaryota; kingdom Metazoa; phylum Mollusca; class Cephalopoda; order Sepiida; family Sepiidae; genus Ascarosepion; species Ascarosepion bandense. The sequence continues at coordinate 293,529 of JBBBDQ010001787.1, forward strand.
TTTTTTTTTTATTACTACTACACTAGGAACTGCCCATTGAGAATAATTTGTAGTCTCTATTACACCTTTTTGCTGAAAATGCTGAAGTTCTTTTTCAACCATGTCATGTGCAGCATAAGGCACAGGTTGTTCTGGTCTAAAAATTGGTTTCGAGTCCTCTTTTAATTTCAAAATTGCCTTACTTTTAGTACAGCAACCAAGGCTCTCTTAAAAAACGTCACTGAATTTTTTTTTTTATGTTTAATGTTTTTCAATGTCCGAAAGAGACGTAATACATGTTGAATACAGACTGGAGAGGAATTTCAAAAAGATTAAGCTGTTCAATCTATTCGAGATCAATTAAATTCAATTCAGAATTTTCAGCAAGATTGCATACACCCAAAAATTTGCTAGCTTGAAATATAACATTACAAGTTAACTCACCAATTAAACAAATTTGATCTCCAGAGGCACTTCTTGCTATGTAATCTATTGCAGATAAACATGGCCCTCCAAGTAATTTCCAAGATGATTGGGATATTAATATAATATCTGACACTGTGTCAAACTGGAAATGAACTGGTTTGTTGTTCACTGAAGCAACAATATATATTTTCTTTTGCTTTTATAGTCTGCCTTGAATGTTGTGAACATTGAGTTAGTTTGCGTCAGCTCTCTTTTTTGTTTTTTAATGAATTTCTTATAGATTGGACTTTCAGCATTTTTTTTTTTTAAGTTGGCGTTACAAGAAATTTTTTTTATGTCCAGCAGCAAACACTGCATTTATGTTTCTTAAATGGGTAAAATCAACAAGTTGATGGATGCTTCTTTTCTTTTGTTGCTTGGACTTTTTCTGTTAAGAATGAGGTGTTTAGTTTTTTGCACTAACATAGTGTCTCTTTTAATGCTTAGAAGATTGTTGCATTCTGTTGCTGTGTCTGGTGATAACACCATTTTTACAAGTTTTTATTTATCTCATCCTCATTGTCAAAAGTTTGTTGTAACCCCAAATATTAGTTAAATATATTTTGAAACACAACAATATTCATTTTTTATTCACACTGATCAGGATACAGAAGGGTTGGATAACAAATTACTGTTTACACGTGGCGTATTGTCCAGCAGCCATATTGTTGTTCTCTCTTACCCTTTTTAGTGAAGAATCAAATGAATTGTTAGAGAAGATTTGTCTCCCCTAACATTTTTGATTTGTTGTTGCAGCTCTGTTTCAATATTTCCCTATTTGCCAATCTGATAATTGCTAGTGGATTAGCATGAGTGACCACAGCCTGAAAGAGTAGAGGTTGGAGACAAAGTAGCAGAACAACAGTTAACAGCTTTGTCTTTTTTGAGTTCAGGGATTTGTGAGGGTATGCTTTTACTGGAACATTGTGGAACATAGTCATTTTCAGCAGAAAATCTACAAGAAGAGGGTATCACTCAGGGTAGTATACTGTCAGTAACCCTCTTCAACATCAAAATTAATAGCATTACCAATTGCCTGAATCCTGGAGTTGATAACTATTTGTATGTTAATGACTTCTGTATCACTTCCTGTTGCAAAAAGAGAAAAAAAAATGTGTTGGTAAAAAGCAACCACAGGAAAGTATTCCAAAGAGGCACACCAAATTCACACGTCTTGTCTTGATCTCCGAAACGCTATTCTTGCGCAAACGACAGCTCGAATAACAATGACCTCCCTCAAAATGAGCATACCACATTTTATGCACTCAACCTGGCTACCACTCAGCCAATGAGCACTCAGCACAGTAAATATAAACGGCTACAAGCGACACCAATTCTGTTTACCACAAAGTGCTGTCCGATTCTCCATCTGACCAACGCTTGCCAATTCGCCATTGCCACACTCCCTTACAAAACATACATCCAACTCTGGCCCGTTTGGGTCACCGAGGCAAGTTACTGCTACGCTTCCCCATCCAGATATATGCATACAGCAGAGCATCAACTACAACAGGGCATCAACAAAATAAACCAATGGGCTACCATAAACGGCTTCAAGATCTCTAAAACAAAAACACAGCATGCATTTTTGTCAATTTAGGAAAATGCATAACAACCGAACACTGAAGCTAGATGGACAGAAATTCTGGTAGTTGACCAGTATAAATTCCTGGGAGTTGTTTTTGACAAAAAACTAACTTTTACTCCACATATACAATATCTGAAAGAGAAATGCAACAAAAACCTAAAACTACTTCGTGTAATAGCCTACAAAGATTGGGGTGCAGATCAGCGAACTTTATTAAAACAAATGAACACTATTTACATTGTTCAGACTATTGTCCTTATCTTTACTGCCATGTTTACAACATTCAGCCATTTCAGCAGGTGCTAGGAATTTCGAACCAAACTTTATTACAATCACTGGGTTATATATTTATCATTCCATGTGCAATGCTACTTCTAGTAGCCATGTAGTTATCTCTCTTTCACTTAACTCTCTAAGTTATTTGTTCACTAGTGCTGTAGCCTGGTATTAAATTTAAATCTTATTGGGTCAAGTCACTGGAACTAACCAACTAGGCCATGTGTCCTTAAGGATATCAGCATGTAAATTTCTGGGACTTAGTAACCATCAGAGTTCATATTGCAATCTTTGATGCTAATGATTTTCCCCCCTCTTTTTTTTTTTTTTAACCAGAGTTCATATTGTAATCTTTGCACTAATGATTTTCTCTGGCAATCCGTATTACTGGTTCCCATGTTGTATTCATGTCTATGCTTGGTCAGCTTAGGTTTTTGTAGCCGAGCATATGCACTGATCCTTTAACTTAACGTAGTTCCTAGTGGTATTCTCTAACTATTATTTCAACTTCATCCCATAGAGGGTGGTGATCTCCTTTCTCCTTCTATATGTGGTCAGCTATGCCTGATTTTCTATCCCCCACCTCTTGTGACAGCCTCACAGTGTTCTTTTAGTCTAACTTTAAGGGGTCAGCCTGTTTCTCATTTTTATTTCTTTTTTTCTTCTGCCCAAGTAAATCCTAGTGATCTATTGAAAGGTTTGGTTCGAATTCCTAGCTCCTGAAGAAGGCCAGGATATACAATGGCTGAAACATCATAAACATTGCAGTAAAAATGAGGACAATAGTTTGAACCATGTAAATAGTGTAAATACTACCTCATCTCAGAAGAATAAACAAATACTTAACTATGTGATTCAGGCATTTGATTCAATAACATTAAGTTGATAAAGTTGTCATCCTTAACGTGTTTTCAACTGTTGGGTCCATCAAAAATAACTTGTTCCTGTTTTTCTATGGAAATGCACTGCAAATGTACTGAAAATATTGGTCTTGCTTCATGTGTCCTAATTTGATATTGTGAGAAGGGAAGATGATTTTTTTCTCTGGCAAATAGCAGATCATTTATCACATTTTCCCTCTCTGAATTTCATTTCTACTCTGACTGGCTATTCTCAGTTTGATCTGTGTCTTTATTGTCCCATAAACAAAGGAAGCATGATTGCTGCCTAAGTAAATAGTTAACCATTTTCAGGTCAATACAAATCAGCTAGTTATGATGAAAGTAATTTATTTCTTTCATTGCTTCCTTGGTTATTTCATGCTTTTATTTTAGCATTGTGGAGTGTCCAATTAGTATCAATGCATATACATTGGTTGCAAAACAAATTTTAAACTATGCTTTTGAATAAATAATTTTCATGAATTTGCATCATAGTCCTGAATATCAAGATGCAGCAAAACTCCTTTGACATCATTACAATATACAAGTTTGTTCGTTTAATTGAAGTAGGGGACAAATTAAGCATCTTTATTGTGATAAAATGAAACTTTTCTTCCTTCTTAAGAAGATATTTATCCCTCAATCTTGAAGTTACAAGTTCCACCAATTCTTTTGATAAACTCAAATTGCTGATTCTTCTTGATAATAATCAGTTCTGAGGATAATCCCCCAAAATCATTGTCATTCTCACCCATGTCAGCAAAATCATTTGCATCACTATAGTTCAATTTTTCAATGTCACTGGACATAAATCCTTTGAAGGTTTCATCAGTGTCTGATAGCTGAATTGAGATAAGGGTAGTTCAAAGATTTTCATTTTTTTGTTGAAGGTCAACAATCTCAAATAATCTGAAGTAACAATTGTCATTGGGATTTTGTGGCTCATGCCAAATCATTGAAAGGTCAAATATAATTATTGCACTACTAATGTTCTGTTTTTTTTTGTTTTTTTTTTGTTTGTTTGTTTTTTTTGCATGCTTTTTAAGTCAGGAAATTAATTTCAGTAATAATATAATACAGTTTTTGTTTTTAACTTTGACCACAGATTATCATACATGAATACATGTCATTTTCATTAGGTTTTAAGTCGGTACTTCTAAAGATTCACTAAAAATAAACATATCCATACTTGATAAAAAAGAATTTTGAATTTTTTGTGTGTATAAACATACTAATTTTTGTAAATAGGAACATTATCAGAAAATAAGAGCGGTAACTATAGTAAATTTAAAATTTATTAGTTATTTTATAACATTTTCTCAATAACTGTCTTAATAAGTAAGATTATAAATATAAATCCAATGTACCTAAAATTCAATAAATTAGGCTATTCAAAATATTTTCATAATTTTTTAAGATTACAGAAAAAAAAGATTAAAAAAAAAACTATATAAAAAGGGCATTCATGTTGTATTTAAGTAAATTTTAGTGACCTATCATTAAGCTATCAATAGATATATATCATAAAACACCCAAAATGCTTTTCTATGATCTTTTAAACTTAAGTAATATTTGTTTTAATCCAGTTTAATTAAACTTTAATCCTCAAATCAAGTTTCAGAAAAATATATATTTTTGAAAGTTTTTTAATGGTATGTTGACAGATTTTAATAATTTCAGAAAGAAAATTCCAAGTAATTTAAATTTAGTCTTCAAATTTTTTTTATAAAGTCTATGATGGTACCTACAATATTTACATTGTTTAAATTTAACCAAGGCTGGTACAGGTGATTTTGTTACTGATGCATATCACTGTTAACAGTGAATGTAAACATTTTTAGATAAATTTGTTCCAACCTAAGCAATATGTTTTTTTTTATGCACAAGTATTATTGCACAGTGGATAATGATACTAAGGCAATTTTTGAAGTTGCTATTTTTAAGCTAGTTAGGGTATGTCTAAATTTTGAAAACTGAGGTTAAATTTTGTTCATATCAGAAGTTATCACAGAAGTTAAGGATTTTTCAAAAGGAAAATCATTGCCCAAATTTTTATGTATTTCTCAGCAAGTTGTATGAAGGTGGCTATACAAATAGGTCTATATGAGCAATAAACTTCATAAACAAGACAAATTAGACTTAGTGAAAATGTCAAATTTATTAAGTTTTTTGTAGCCTCGATCTCTTTGATTTATAGAAATCACCCAGAAAATAACCATTTTCTGTAAAAAAAAAACAAAAAAAAACACTGCTTTTTTTTAATTACAAAGCAAGTGTTTTCAAACTTCAATGGAAAATAGGAAGAACTCTTCAAGACATAGCACATTATGCTGTTGTATCCTAGACATGGGTACAGCTTAAAGTGTAAATCCGAGTGGAAAAATTTGATTATGACGTTCCTATTAGTGGGTTAGTTATATCTACAAGGAAGTGACTCAGAGGGTGGCACATCGAGCCTAGGCTGCTAACAATCGGCCTGAGAAGAATACCGTCTTTATGAATATTATGTAGACCATACATGTGAGGTAGTTTGCTGTAACATTGAGACAGCTGCCTGTATGTCCTACGCTTGAAGTGATCCTTGTTCTTGATTCGGATATGTGACAGCTATCGTTCTGTTTTCAATGTGGGATCTTTCTTTACCTTGCTATAGCTACCACTTCTAATGAGGTCTTTCAGTTTCTTGGTGCATTCAGTTTTGTCCATTACTACAGTTGCATTGCTTTTATCAGCTGGTAGTATGATGCTGTTCTCATTCCTCTGTAGAATCCTGATTGCCAGATTGGATATAGACGTTGGTTAGTTCCAGTGACTTAACCCAAAGAATTATGAGTTCAATGTCAGGCTACAGCAGTGGTGAACAACTAACTTAGAGGGAGATAACTAATGACTACCAAAAGAGGCTTTACGCAGGGAATGTGAATGATATACCCTAGTGATTGTAATAAAGGGTTCGGTTCAAAATTCCTAGCACCTGAAGAAGGCTGAAACGTACATCGGCGGAAATGTTGGACAAATGGCAACAAAGATGAGGACAATAGTCTGAATAATGTAAATAGTGTGAATGACACCTTTCCTTTCTAACAAGTTTGGTTATCATGACTACTGACATCTTTGTAATCATGTGTTCAATAAGAGTAAGTAATCCCTCCTCTATTGACTCAGTTTGAGGTGTTAAAATCTTCTACTGATAAAGCAGAATGTTTTTCTAGTAAATTATCACCTAATTCTACTCTTGACTCATCTGGAGTATCTGAGTTTCTACTGTCATATGTTTAACTCTATCCCTGGCTGCTGCTATCATCTCTAAAGTGGATTCCCACAAAGCCTGTAAACTTGATGGTATCCCTGCAAAAGACTTTAAGAAATTCACTCCTGAACTTGCCCATGTTCTCTTTAATCTGTACAATAAATGTCTTGCTGCTGTTTGTTTTCCTACCAAACTTTAAGAAATTATGCAAACTCTCTGAGCATTGTATCAGCCTTATACCTCTTTCTGGCAAAGTGCTAGAGGCTCTAATCAATTCTGAATTCATATCAGGGTCTTCTTTCAGATAAGCAATGTGGCTCTTGCTTCTCTAGGTCAACTGCTAATGTATTAAGTTATTGCTGAAAGAGTCTAGCAAGCTTTAGATAAGAATTGTAAAGCTCGAGCTGTTGCTTTGGATATCTCAAACTCATTTGACAGGGTTTGGCATGCTAATCTTGCTGCCACATCTAGTTTTGTGCTTCTGCTATATATTTAGATACTCTTGATAAAATACTAGGAATCTGCAATGTTATTAGTCCTGACATAGCATCTTGGCTTAAGTCACTTTTCTACTTCCATAATGTAGTGTAACTCACCTATAATGCATCAAAGCAATCCTTAATTACTGTTAACATTTGTCAATATACCTGTAATACCCCAAACGTCCGTCCCAACAATTTCTCCCGGCGGCCGTTCTCCACGCTGTGATGTTGCCGGATTTTTGTAGAAAATGTCGGCCGGACAGCTGGGGGTACAAGATTGACTGTAAGGAACGAACTTCCAAGATTTGGATGAGTGGAAAAGAAGGCTTTATTCGTTTAGAGTTAGCTTTGTCTGCTGGGGCAGGCGAATGTGACACGCAGCTCTAACTCCAATTAATGGAGATCAACAAACCCAAACTGGACGAAGACAAGACGAGGAGAGATACTTCCTTCAAGCTCGCACCCGGCTGACTCCTTTCACTTCTCTCGTCTTTAACTTTACTGCCCAACTCGGAAAAAACACCTGAATTTATCTAAAAAATCGACCGGAAACAAGGAAATCCGGAAATGCTCTGTAAGTCTGAAATTTCAGTTATCTTTTTTTTGTTTATCTTAATAAGGCTTCCGCCGGAAAAGGCTTAATGTGAGGTCAAGATACAGTAAGGTCAGCCTTTGACCGGGTTAGACCACCGGTGACAAACACCGGCGACTGTAAGTCTGAAATTTCAGTTATCCTTTTTTTTGTTTATCTTAATAAGGCTTCCACCGGAAAAGGCTTAATGTGAGGTCAAGATACAGTAAGAACAGCCTTTGACCGCTGAACTTTATCACTGAGTCAATTTTCCTCAAAAAGAAAAAGTGTTTATTTATTTATTTTTCTCTTCTTTTTCACTTTTGTTAGACATGTTTTCTAACTATTTTCTATTCTAATCTATTTTCTATTTTAATCTATTATAATAAAATACATATATCTAGTTATCGTGTCACATTACCTCCCCCAACGGATCTTGTCATTTATGTCAATAAATTACAATAAACAAAACAAAAAAAAGACATGACACGATGCTTCATTATGTCGGCACGCCATGACCACCAAAAATTATTTTGATCCCCCAGGGATATTCTCCTCCTCTCCACAAACATCAATGGCGCCCGAAAAATGATTGAAGCATGGTTTACACAATAAATTCAAGAGAGGGGTGTTTCCACCCTCTCTCTCAAAGAAGAAAAGAAATTAAAACAAAATTAATTAACACAAGGTGACAAAATAGTCACAAAATACTCCGAGCAAGAGCGATGCAACTGCTCCTCATTATCAGTCTCTCTTCTTTTTTTTCTTTTTTTTTTAAAGTTCTCCAGACACAGTCCATTTTCCCTTCTTTCTTTTTTTTTTTTTTTTTTTTTTACAAAACAACAAAGTAAATAAATGTTCCTAAAATGTCTCTTTCTGTTTTTTTTTTTCTCAAAAATAAATTTTTTTTCCATCATCATCATCCATTTTTTTTTTTTCTTTCAAACAAAACAACAAAAAAAACGGAATTAAATGTCTCTAAAAATGTTTCTGTTTTTCTCAAAAAAATATTTATTTTTTTTTTTCACACCATCATCCCTTTTTTTTCTTTTTTTTTCTTCCAAAACATACCTTTGTCCCTGCTGTACACACTCACCCAGTTTCTCTCTTTCTTTTTTTTTTTTCATATATAGTACTTTTTTTTTCAAGCACTCTCATTTTTCTTTATGTGCATGCTTCTGGAACACCCTGTCCAGAAGGAAGAGGAATATGGAATATCAGTTCTTTCTTTTTCATTCTTCTTTTCTTTTTTTTTTTTTTTTTTTTTAAATCTCCAATCGTACGGTCGATAGTTGCAACCGTTCCTCTGCCTGGGTCCCTTTCTCAGGACCAGTTTTTTCAGGGTTCTCTGTCCCTTGGGTCTCCGTGGTTTCAACAGGCGATCCACCCTTTTTGCTATTCAGTCCTCTCGCCGGCATAATTCTCCTACATCTTTTTAACCACTGCCTTCCCCAAACTACTTGAATTATTATTATTATTATCCCCACCAAAACACATCCCCCGACTGATAACAAGGCTACGAATTTAGTGGTCCAACTCCCCTGGGGGATAACTTCCCCGTCTATTGTCTTTAGTTGATCAACTAGGTCTTGTAAATTAATTCATTCTATTTTTTCTAATAGTTGTGGGAGATTCCTTGCAGTAACATTCAACGACGTTCTAACGAGAGGTTTCCACAAGCCTGTCCAACGAGCCGATGTGATGTTCGAGAGAGCGAGGAAAGAATCTCTAGATTCAAATTTCTCTTCCGCTTGGTAAAAAGGCGGAAGTGTGATAGACGTACCGAAAGCCGTGCACCCCATAGGTAAGCTTATGATAGATAGGGGCGGGGTGGCTGTGATGGTTAGTGTTGGCCTCCCTTTGCATACCTGGGACAAATCTAACTTTGTCTCCAACGCTATCGCCCACACCCCGTCTGATAAGCCTATTGCTTGTGGCATCAATTTGCTTTTTGATACCTCTATGTTGCAGGTTTGTTTAATCTCTTCCTTGTTCCCACTAAATAACCCAAGCAAACAAGTTTGATGCTCTCCAGTGCCATATATAGGACTCCTTGAGGAGCATGTTCCCAGCATGTCTATTCTGCATTTCTCTGCTTCCACTGCAGTGAGCAGCATGAACTTGGTCCTAGCTAGGTTCAAGGCTATATATTCTGCTTCTATCTTATATTTAGCAATTACTCCTAGCTCCTGTTTTGTTCCAGGATAGGGGATGGGTAAATTAATTGCCTGGAAAACTTCAAATATACTCCCTCTGTTTAATAGCGGTATTGGTACTAAGGCTAACGACTTATCATTTTCTATTAGCGTAACACAACCCAGGGAGCTATAGTAGCGCCATAATTCCATGTTGGGATCAGCGGGCAACCGAAATTGATGAGGAAGTGCAGTTTGAATCCCCAGCAAGATATCTCTGAGGTGACCGGGAGTTACAATACTAGGTGACAGATGTCCTAGGGAGAGCATGTCTAATTGAGCACCAACATGCTCGAGAGACAACTGCAAGGACTGCGAGGCCTGTCGCAATCTGTTGATGGCCATGAGCAATTGTAGAAATTGTGCCACAAAGCCCCCGAGTTCCCGCAGCTCGGCCGACATGGAATGGGTCACTTGGCCCAATTCATTCTGTATGTCTAGTACGTTCTTTATCAGCCGATTGATGGTCTGCCTATTTTTTGCCAAGTCTATCCTGGTAACATTTAAAATCGATAAACTATTCCTTGTCTGTTTCTCAAGGCTTCTTTGACCTTCCCTATTGCTGCTAATTTCCTTCTGATAGTTTCCAAGTCGGCTCCGGTTACCGTTCCAAAAAGCACACTAAGTGCCTTACCTACAATTGGTAAGACTGACCTTTTTTTTCTAGATTCAAGTAACTTCAGTCCCCCCAGATAGTCTCTCATAGTGCCCCAGTGCAACTCCAATGCAATTATTTCCTGCCTAAGCGAATACATGAGGTTATGATAGTTCCCCTTATCAGAGTAATAACTTACAGCGATGTGTTCACCTATTGTTTTTGCTTTCTGTATCTCCAAACCCAACCCGTCCAATAATCCGTTATATGGCTTCAGGTCGATCATCAACGTGATGACCCATTTTGATCTGGTAACGACAACTTCCGCAGTCTTTTTGAAAAGGGTGTTCTCGCTATGTCGCAAGGCAACGATTGACACAACAAGGACGAGCAGCAACAGAATCCTAACGCTGTCCATCCTGAAACACAAAGGGGGAGCCCGGTTACGGTAGTGAAAATGAATATGAATAATAGCACCCATCCCCCCCCCCAAATTTTTGGCTAGGCTAAAACCAATATATCTTAAACCCCATTCTACCTTCTCCTTCTGTCTATTAACCTCCTGAAGGTTTCTATCGATCCCAGAGAGAGAGAGAGAGAGAGAAAGGTTCTCCATTCTTGGCTGAAGAAATAGTCTAGCTGGTGCTTTTTCCTAGTCCAATCTCGTCTCGTAACCTAGACTGTATCCTACTCAAGGGCACATCTTCCTCGTCGTCATTACCCCCATTCTCCTCCGTATGAGAGGATTGCTTATTGTTTGACCTTAGTTCTGCCAAAGGGATGTCGTCCTCCGAATCCCACTCTTCGTGGTCCTGTTGAGGCGAATAAGGGTTCTCCCCGGAGTGGCAATAACCTTCAGTAAATTCTACGAAGGTTCTCTCCGACTCCGAGTCCTCGATATCGGATTCTCGATCTGAGGTGGGAGCCGCCAATGTTGATGGTCTGATTGGTCTTTCACCACTCTCCATCGTGGGTGTTTCCCAGCTTCGGAGTTCAGCCAACTTTAAATCATTGGCATGTGCCCTCTTGATTTTTCCACCAAGCTGGTCCCAAATTACGAATGTAACTGGTCCTGTTTGTTCAATTATTCTATAGTAAGGCTTCCATTTCAGATCTAATTTGCCTTGTCTAACGTGCTTCTTGTAATACACTGGGTCCCCGACTCTTAATTTTACTTCTCGGCGGTTTTTGTTAACAGTGTGGTTCCTCCTCTTTTGAGCCCGTTTAATCCTCCGTTGAGCTTGGACGAAGATTTTGTGTTGTTGTTCGATTATAAGACGATGGTGATCTTCGCCCATGTACCTTCTACGAGGCTTCAACAGATTATCTACCGGCAGAATCACGTCGCGTCCAAATAGCATATAATATGGCGAGTATTCTGTTGTCTCGCACATAGAAAATCTCACTGCTGCTAATGCTTGACTTAAATACAGATCCCAGTTCTCATTCTCCCCCATGGCTAATTTAGCTAAAATATTACCTAAGGATCGGTGGAAGCGTTCTACCTTCGCGTTGCTCTGCGGGTGGTATGGAGATGTGGTTATGTGCTTTATATTCAAACTGTTGAGAGTCTCCCTCATTATCTCATTGACGTTTTCGGTTCCATTATCTGTCACTAATTCTAAGGGGGCCCCATATCTTGGGAATATCTCTGTCAGAACTAAATTGGCTACCGTCTGAGCCTTTTTATCTTTTACGGCATATGCTTCTGGCCAGTTGGTAAGCCAGTCAACAAAGCTGACTATGTAATTGTTTCCGCGAGGGGTTTCGCCATATGGCCCTGAAATATCTAAGCTAACTTTCTGAAATGGATAGGCTGGAGTGTCTGTTTCCACAAGAGGCCCTATCGTATGGTTATCGGCTCTGACCTGACATGTGATGCAGCTATTTACATATGCAGTCACTTCTTTGTACAGAGCAGGCCAGTAATATTTCCTACTGATAAGTCCGTACGTTTTATCTATGCCCATGTGCCCTAGGGTGTCGTGATGCTGCGATAGTATCCTACTTCGGAGTGACCTAGCTACGTACAGCCGGGGCCTCACTTCCCCATCTTTGTCGGAGAGATAATATAGTCTACCTTCTTGTATTAGGTATTTTCGTGCACATGCTTCCGTTACCCACCCCGCCTCTATCGCTTCCTTTAGATTCTTAATTTCATCATCCATTTCGTACTCGCAAAATATTTCGGAGGGCCGGTCCTCTTCACTGTCACTTGAGTCTTCCTGTTCCCCTAAGCCGGTTTGTCTCCCAATTCGCTGAGAGTTAATCACGTTTATCTGGTACGCCCTGTCATCCACCTCCGGTATAATGTTTACAGATTCCTCTTCTAACGCCCGAGGGATTCGAGACAGCAGATCGGCACATGTATTGTCCCTCCCCGCCAAATATTCTATTCTACAATTATACCCGCTCAATGTAATGGCCCACTGTTGTATTTTTCTGTTGGTAAGTCCCGCTTCAAATAAATACTGTAGAGGTTTATGGTCAGTCTTGATTATAAACTTCGCTCCGTTCAGGTAATAGTCTAGTTTTTGTAATGCATAAACTATGGCATAGGCTTCTTTCTCAATCACCGGCCACCTCTGCTGAGTAGGGGAAAGCCGGTGAGATAAAAAGTAGATGGGTACCTCTTCTGGTATCCCTGGAACGGGGCCATCCTTGTCTGGACAGGGCTGGGTCAGACATGCCCCAATGCACTGATCACTCGCATCAGTGTACAATATCATTGGCCTATTCAGATCTGGATAAGCCAATAGGGGGACAGCAGTCAGCTGTTCCTTCAGGGCATCAAAGGATCTTTGGCAATCTTCCGTCCATTTGAACCTGGCATATTTTTTTGTCAATGCTATAAGTGGTGTGGCAATCCTAGAGAATCCCGGAATAAACCTTCGGTAGTACCCTATTGCTCCTATAAAGCCCCTAACCTGCCTAATCGTTTTTGGTGCAGGCATTGCCCTGATCACCTCAACTTTATCCATATCTGGTTTAACCCCCCGTTCGTTGATTATGAATCCCAAGTACCTTGTTTCTTTACTCATGAATTGGCACTTAGATAGCTTGATCTTCAACCCATGTTTTCGCAATTGGGAAAAGACAATCTGCAAGTGCTGCAGGTGTTCACTTGCACTGGCTGAGAAAACTAATATGTCGTCCAAGTAAGCCATTGCAATTTGCTCTAACCCCCACCAAAACTACTGACATAAGTTGCTGAAAAACTCCTGGGGCATTAGCGAGTCCGAATGGCATTACTCCAAACTGATACAGACCCACATGGCACGCAAATGCTGTCTTTTCTCGGTCCCTCCTGTCTAAGGCTACCTGCCAATATCCTGATCTTAGATCAAGTTTAGAAAAGTAGTTAGATTTTCCCAACAAAGCCAATATATCATCAATCATCGGCAAGGGGTAGGCCATGGGCTTCGTGATTTTATTTAAGGCCCTAAAATCGACACAAAACCTATGTCCTCCATCTTTCTTATTGACTACTACTATTGGAAAACTCCAAGGGGATTTAGAGCGTTCGATCACCCCTGATTCCAGCATATCATTGACTGCATCCTCCACCAGTTGACGTTTGTGTATTGGTGTCCGATACGGTTTTAATTTTATTGGTGGGTGATCCCCTGTGTCAATCTTCATCTGCACTGTTTGTGTCCGACCCAAGTCCTTATCGGAGTTAGCCACCACGTCCTTATTCTTAAGTATTAGTCGCCTTATGTTCCCCATGTGTTCAGGCGGTGCCAGTATTTCCTCCTCATTTACTATCGAGTTTACCTGAACATGAGCTACATTTCTCCTGCTCACCTGTTGCCTTATGATAGTCGTGGGTGTTGCTCTTCCTATCTCATCCCCTTTCTCTATTTTTATCGTTGTGTTAGTGGTATTTCCTAGCATTATTGGGATGTCATTAGTGTCACTATATTCGACCACAGATTCGTGTAGCGTAATTTCCCCTTCTTCGGAGTAACCTTTATCAGTTGGAGTTACCTGATATATTCCTTGCTTTAGGTTTACTGCTGGGGACAGCCTTCCGTTACATGCAATAGCCGTGCGCGGCGGCAAAACAATGTCCTCAGCAGTAAGAACGACCACTTCCTCATCCATCGGAGCTCCGAGAGGAATCTCCTTCCCACCTAACTTTAAGAGGGTTGGATTAAAGCTGATTTGGGCCTTATTGCTCTCCAACCAGTCTCGGCCTAATATCATTGCCCTACAGAGGGTTGGGGCTACATAGAATTTCTGCCTAGTGGATACCCCTCCCACACTTATAGGCAGGCATATCACACCGGTTATTCTTATTTCTCGTCTGTCTGCCTGAATTATCTTTACATCTGCAGCTTCGAGTCTCCTATTTTTTTGTCCTAATGCCTTAAAATCTTTTAACCTCAAAATTGATATGCATGCCCCCGTATCTAATAAGGCCTGTATGTATTTGCCGCTCAACAGCACATTACAAGTTGCTTCAGTACCTTGGCCGAGCAACGCATAACTTCGGGCCACCCTTACATCTCTCGGGGTGGCCCTTCTGCGTTTCCCGGTTGTCGTTCGGGTTCTCTTCTGGCACGTAAGGGCCCCTCCTGACGAGGACATTCCCTCACCAGGTGTCCCAGCCGCCCACATCCCCAGCATCCCGGTCTGCCAGGAACTGGACGCGATTTTGTCCAGCTTCTTTGCGGAGTATAGTTTCCCCAATGGTGATTCATCTCGCCATACCTCCACCGTCCCCCATTGTTCTGAGGAGGTCCCACATATCTTCCATCATCTTGCCCCCTCGCCCCCCACATTTGTTCCCGAGAGGTTGCCAGCCTTTCGTGCAGCCTGAGGCTCTGCTGTGCTGCATTGAATGCCTCTGTCAGAGTGGTTGGGTATGCCCTGGCTGTGTCCTCTCTCACGAACGGGTTTTCGATTGCGTCCGTGAAAAACTCAGCCAGCTGCATCTGAATTACCTCGCCCTCTCGTTGAACTGCGTCCTTATATGCTATCTTAGCCAGTCCTAAAATCCTGCTCGTTAGTTCTGGCAGAGTTTCTCCCTCTTTCTGTCTAACCTTAATTAAAGCCCTTGCAGCATTAGCTGCACTAGTACAATCACCATACTGATGAGTTAGCTGTTTCAAAAGTTCATCCCAACTACATTCTGGATGATCGTCTAAATACAGCCCTATATATTCTGATACTACTCCATCTGAGTAGTCGTAGGCCACATTAACTATCTCTGCCTGCGAAAGCTTGTGTATTCTACTCTTTTTTTTTATGGCCTCAACCCAAACCTGGAATTCGGAAGATCTACCTTTAAATACTGGAATTCTCGACCCATTTGATCCGATAACATGAATTTTATCCATACTAAACTGTTGCAATTCTAACAAGTGGCAAAAGAAGGAGAAAAAAAAATTCAAAACCAATACCAAGAATATGCCAGCAAGAATTCTGAATAGACAAAATAAGGGAGTAAAAAGAATTCGGCTTACTTTAAGTGGATCGGCGCTTGTTGATTCCGGGTTTCCTCTTCTTTCTTTCTTTTTAGTGGGTGTGAAAAGTTTAAAGGAAACTCTTCTATCTGCTGAGATCCGTTGAGTACTTCTTTATTTGGTTATTAGTTGGTTCTTCCTTCAATTTTTTTCCGTTCGTCCAGTCGCGTCGGTTCGTCGAAATCCAAACTTAGCATCCAGTGGCACTTCCGTGGGTTCCAAATCCTTCAGTCACGGCACCAATTGTAATACCCCAAACGTCCGTCCCAACAATTTCTCCCGGCGGCTGTTCTCCACGCTGTGATGTTGCCGGATTTTTGTAGAAAATGTCGGCCGGACAGCTGGGGGTACAAGATTGACTGTAAGGAACGAACTTCCAAGATTTGGATGAGTGGAAAAGAAGGCTTTATTCGTTTAGAGTTAGCTTTGTCTGCTGGGGCAGGCGAATGTGACACGCAGCTCTAACTCCAATTAATGGAGATCAACAAACCCAAACTGGACGAAGACAAGACGAGGAGAGATACTTCCTTCAAGCTTGCACCCGGCTGACTCCTTTCACTTCTCTCGTCTTTAACTTTACTGCCCAACTCAGAAAAAACACCTGAATTTATCTAAAAAATCGACTGGAAACAAGGAAATCCGGAAATGCTCTGTAAGTCTGAAATTTCAGTTATCTTTTTTTTGTTTATCTTAATAAGGCTTAGTGTGAGGTCAAGATACAGTAAGGTCAGCTTTTGACCGGGTCAGACCACCGGTGACAAACACCGGCGACTGTAAGTCTGAAATTTCAGTTATCTTTTTTTTGTTTATCTTAATAAGGCTTCCACAGGAAAAGGCTTAATGTGAGGTCAAGATACAGTAAGAACAGCCTTTGACCGCTGAACTTTATCACTGAGTCAATTTTCCTCAAAAAGAAAAAGTGTTTATTTATTTATTTTTCTCTTCTTTTTCACTTTTGTTAGACATGTTTTCTAACTATTTTCTATTCTAATCTATTTTCTATTTTAATCTATTATAATAAAATACATATATCTAGTTATCGTGTCACATACCTATCATTTTTCAACTCACACACAACACTCTTCCAGCTCTAAGCTCTGTCTCTTCTCCTATTTTTCCTCTCATTATAAGTCAATAACTTGGTTGTGTAGTACATTTGTTTGGCTTTCTTTTCTTTCTTCAGTTGGGATCAGTGTATCATCTTGATAGGGTTGATGTGTTCTTCACAGAATCTTACAATATTGGTATTGACAGTGAAATCTGGTTTGAATCTCTTATGCACATTGAGTACTATGGATAAGATTGTATAACTCTTGTTGAAGATTACATAACTCACTCTATAGCCGTAGTAAAATTTTGTCTCTTCCATCTGGCCACTTGTTGAAACTCTGACTGGAAAAAGAACTTCAATGAAATGCTGTTGCTAATTCTAACAACAGGTTTATCAAGTATAAAGAAAATTGGTTGAAATAAAATGTCCTTATTACTTATTGCAAATCAAAATACTCTACTGCAGAATAACTTTCTCCAAGACGCTTTGTTATTGGTTGGAAAATAATTTTATTACTGTCCGATAAACAGGGTCTCTAAACATTTTGGAAAATGTCATGGTAATTTTAAGATTACATTAATCTTATAATTCTTTAACACCATAAACAATTAAATTAAAAAGATACTTTATTTTTTCATTTAATTATTTGTTTATGGTGCTAAAGAACATGTTAACTTGCAATACTACATGTTTCAATATTGAACACCTACAAAACTGAAATGTCTGCTTTCAAAAGTAAATATTTTTAAAACTAAATAAATTTAAATTTGTCAATTTTTTTTACATCTTACTGAAATTAAAAAAACAAAAACAAAAATTGATTTTAAACTTTGTAGTCTAAATTATTAATTTGACAACTTTAACAATCTGAAAGTGTAAAAATATTTTATTTTTTTAAAATGCTGATTCAAGTTAAATTGTTGAAAAATCTGATCTTTGATGTTTCAGTAAATAAGATTTGTGAAATTTATAGTTTTCATAAATCAAGTTTATGATATGAAAAAAACTTGTAATTTCATACAAACTTTCCAAGAAGCAAATGTGTATTAGAAAAAAAAGTTTAAAGAGTACTGAGCACGATCAAGTGATGATAAATTGTTTAAACAACATTGGAGTGATGCAGTGAAATTTTATTTTATGTGGATTTCAATAAATTTGTGTAAATTTAATATTTAGAGACTTTTGACCAATTGAATTATTCCTGATTCAGAAAAAAAAATCGATGATTGGAAAGACTTTGAAAACAAAGATTTTAGAAAATCCATATTGTCTGTATTTATATAAAAAGCTGTCCTTGTAACCAGTATTTGACAACTTTTGTGCTATTTACTCAATAAATATTTCTGAAGATGTTTTAAATTATGTTGTTCAAATTTAAACATTTTCAACAAAAGACACCATATTTAAATATTTGAAAAATACTTTAATTTTTGCCTCGTACTTTTTCACCAATCTATTCAAGATAAACAAATTTTTAAAAAATAATTTTGTTTCCAGTTACACAAAAATTTGGTCATGTTACTTAAAAAAAGACAAATTTTAAAAAATCAATATAAGTGAAGGGTCAGTCTGACATTGTATTCTACTATAAACAAAAACTATGTCAAAACACAACTATGTCAAACTGTCAAAACACAGCAACAGAAAATCAAAACTTTTCTATTTTTACAAATTCTCTGAGCAGGAAGTCCTACTGTTAAGCAGCAAAATTTAATGTAAACAAATCTAAAAGTTTAAATTCATAAAATATTTTTTTAATTCTGTGAACATTAAAACAGCTAATACAATTAAAATTGTAATATATAAAAATAGTTCTGTTGAACCAAAGATTAACGTTATGGAAGGACAGACAACTCTGTATGATCTAGTTGAGAGTCAGCCAGTGAAACGTCCTGAAACATCTTTTCTAATCTTCTCTAAGCAGATCAGATCAAAGAGTAAATAGACATTTTTTTTTCTTTTTACAGTGATATTCTCTATATTTTATAAAGTATATTCTATAAAAGAGTCACTCAAAGTAATGAGGTTACAAAGTAAGAGGCACAGTTTATGCAGATATGTGGGGAAGATAATGGTTAATGCCAGACTTGGATCGAAGATGCATCCTCGGTTCTAAAAAGCAGCAGTTTGTGGGAAGAAGCTGCTTAAGTGGAACTTACATTTCACCAATGGTATATAAATGGAATAAGAATGGGTCGTTACAATGTGAGTGGCATGGCAGATCTTAGCCTTGGTGGAACTAAGGAATGTAACTCATTAGAACACTTTCCAAGGAAATAGCAGTGAGTAGAGCAGCAACATTTTGGGATTAGATCCCAAACAGCCTTTGGCATACTTTGTGAACAAGATGATCACTGGCAATAAAAAATAGATTTATTGCAAGAATCCAAAACAAAAAAAAAATTATCCCGGAAATGCTTTAATATTTTAATCAAAAGAGTATCTACTGGGTAAAAAATATTTCTATTTACATGATTTACATTTGGACTATTGTCCTCATTTTTGTTGTTGTTATCACAATGTTTAGCCACTGAGCTCTCTGACCATCATCAGGTGTATATCAATCTGGGTAACCTACAGGGCATTCCAAACTGAGCCCTTTATTTAATCTATGGGAGTAAACTGTGGTCAATCCACTTTCCATGTCTTTCCAATCTTTTCACTCGTTTCTTTTTTTTTTTCAATTGGAGTAGATAGACTAAACTATCGCCCAGTTCACACTCCACCCACATCTATTGAACAAGTGAAGAGGCTCATCCCTTGTTCCTTGTTTAGGATGTGGTTTCCGGCTTTCTCTTTTCCAATCTTTTCACTCCTATGTAGCCCCCTACGCTTCAATGGCATTACCACCTTGCTCGGGGTGATATGATTAAAAAAAATATTTATATTTCTAAAATAGATTTTTGTTTAATTATTTTCTGATGTTAAAATCCAATGGGAAAATAGTTTAATCAATTCCCACACACAAACTTTTATTATTCGTAAACCATATGTAATTGAGATATGCATGCAAACTCACACACAGACATTGTGGTATAAAGCAGACCACAAAACTTTTTTAATCTCTCACAATTTGTCTGCCAATTTAATCTTTAGCTTTGAATCAGATTAAAAGAAAAATTGCGGACACTATTTCACTATTAATTTTTTTTCTTTTTAATTCCAAAGAATTATCTCTCCTTAAATATTTTCAAATAAAAAAAAAAGTTCACCAGAGCAGTTGCCATGAAAATATTTGTAGAAAAGACAGAGGAAAGCCACATCAAGTCGTTGAGAAAGTTTTTCTATGGTGGTTAAAGTAGAGCAGTTTCGTTTGGAGGCATTAAAATTTATGAGCCATTTCCTACCAGGTTTACTTTATAAGTCTTGGCAGATTTTCCAAGATGAGTAAATGGTGCTGTCATCTTCATAAATGCCTACTTGGGAACTGATTACATAAGAGAGATCATTAAAGATCAGAAACAGTGTAAGACCTAGGATAGTTTTGTGTGAAAGAATCTGGAAGCTTGCTTGTTCAAAATGACCTTCATTGCATTTTTTTTTTTTTTTTTTTTTTTTTAAATCATTTCACCCCAAGCAAGGCACTGATGTGCAGGGGGTTACATGAGATAGTTGAAGTATTAGGCAGGAGGAGGGGAAGACAAAGATGAACCAGCTACAGGGGGTGAAAGTGAGAGGGCAAGAGAAGGATGTGAACACAGAAGTGAAGACAGTTGCGAAGGTAGAGAAAAAGGAAAAAAACAAGATACACAGGGTGATGTAGAAAGGGCTGGAGTTAAGTGGATAAGAGATGGGAATTGACTCTGCATTTAAATTTCTGGAGGTTATAGTTGTCAGGAAAGCAAGTATATGGAAGGGAGTTCCACAGGCAGGAAGCGTGAGAAATAAAGCTGCTGGAATAGAATTGTCGCCTGCATTTAGTTGATCTAACTGTAAAAGGGTGAGACCTTGTTGCCAGTCTAGTTGCTTGAGTAGATTCTTGTGGAGAGGGCACCAGTCAGAGCAGAAGCCATGAAAATATTTATAGAAGAGACAGAGGGAAGCCATATCCGGCGATGAGACAGTGGCTGGAGTCAAGCTGCCAGGTCAAAACCAATCACATTACTCTGGAGCCTGTTGAGAACACTAAGATGAATAGCAGGGGCGCCTGACCAAATATGACAACAGTATTCTATGCACGGTCGGATGCTTTATTTGTGTATGTGCAAAATGGATTCGGGTGGGAAAAAAACTTCCTGGATCGACACAGCAATGGATTTAGCTATTGATTCAATGTAATTATTCCATTTGAGGTTGGAAGATAGGGTAAGGCTGAGGAGGTGCAGTGTATTGCTTTTAGGGAGACTTGCTTGGTCTTTTGATAAGAATTATTGGATTAAATCAAACAATTGTTCAGAAATATTAGAGCTTGTGCAGAAGGTCAGTACCCTGTCGAAAGCTTTTGAGATATCTAGAGCAACAGCTCCAACTTTGCCATTCTTATCAAGAGCCTGGTATACATATCCAGTGAGGACCATTAGCACATTAGCAGTAGTCCTGTTGAAGTGGAAGCTATATTATTTGTATGAAATGCTTAACTACTTCAGCATAGATAAGAGCCTCAAATACTTTTCTAAAAAGCGATAAAAGGCTAATAGGGTGATAGTGGTAAGAGGGTTCCCTAGAGTTCTTAAAAACAGGAGCTACAGATGAGGACTCCAGGAAGCAGTGAGGCAACAGTTATAGAATTTGGAGAGGATTGGTACCAGCTCAAGCACATTTATTTTGGACAATGACTGAAATAAAATGTATAATAGACAAAGAAGTGCTGCTGTTAATGAACATTTGAAAAGCATCTTAACATGAAAATACTTGTAAAAAGTTCATTTGCTTGTTACATAAAAATTTAAAAAAAAAAAACTTTCTAAAATATCCCCTACTTACTTATGGGGGAATATATTTCTTTCAGGTGTCAGGTTGAAACTTGATTTACATATGTACATGGTAAGAATCAGAGGAAGATGTTTGGTAATGTCCCTTGTTCTATTTTCTACCATTTTTCAATCAATTTCATAATTCCATCCACACATTTTCTTGATTGCTACCTCCATATGGTAGTAGTACAGTTATTTAGTTCTTTGAAGAGATATCATCATAGTGGACTCACTTCCAACTCCATGTACACGTATACCTTCTTTAGATTAATACAAATCTTCAGTAAAAAAAAAAAAAAATTGTTTCAAAGCTAAAATATTTAAATAAAGTCCAGTAGTAGTTTTTTTTTTCACTTATATGAAAGCTACACATCAAAGTAACTAACATCATCAAGCTGATGTAAATGATTATCAAAGCAGTTGGACATTTTTAATATGTTATCACATGTAACTTGAAAATAATGGCATAATCAAAATGTTGACATTCCATTTGACTTGAAACAAAAGGTTTGGGAAGGAGTTTCCAATAGTACTGAAAATAACAATAACAGCTTCTGGGCTTGTTTTAAGAGAAAGATTTTATAGATTTTAACTGACAGTGGCAATAATTGTTCACAGCCAATGAATACTAAATGTTTCCTGAAAAGGAAATGGCTAATATTGCCATTTCCCTCTTGATAAGATCATTCTCAATCAATGTCTTCATTTGATCAATATCAAATTCAACTTGTGTGGAGACAATACTTTCTCTATGTACCGCACAGATCTTTTATTTGGAGTAAGATTTTTGTTTGTTAAAAACACAAAATGTCAAAAATGTTGCCTATTTTCTTCCCTCTTCAATGTTAGAATGAATAAACAAAAAGATAACAATTTTGGCAACAAATGCATACTAATATTGTACAACTAAGAGTCTCTTTTTTGTGGCGGGGATTGTGTTTAGTTAAACCAAACAAACTTTTTGACCACTGTATCTAAGAGCAGGTTGATTTTTCAGTTTTTTAAGATCAACATCGCACTCAGTGTGAAAGCTAGGGTTTGATGCGATAAGTACTGACACCAATAATTAGATTTATGGCTTTCACCAATTTTTGAGCATTTAGTTTTAAAGACTGTCTAAAAAATAAAAAAAAAATACAAAAATACTTAATTTCCACAGGTTTGTGCTTATAAACTTCAAAAATTTTACTTTTTTAAGAATAAATCCAAATAAAGTTGATATTTTAAGATTAGATACATTGAATGGAAAATATATTAAATCAGAATTCTAATAAGGATTCACCACAAGCAAAATATTAATTTATTTTTACTCTATTTTATAAGTAAAAACTGTAAAAAAAAAAAAATATTACAATAAGGACTTCTAAAATAAATAAATCTTATTCATTGAGTAGTCTTTATTGTAATATTTTATTTTTTAACTTTTTTTACTTATAAAATAGAGTAAAAAAGTTTCATATTTTTGTTTTTTTGGTTTTTTTTTAATTATGATCTAACAAGATTTGTTAGATAATAATTAATAAAAACAAAATGTAGATAAGTATATAATACCATCGTTTATTGAAAGTTGCACTAAAACTATGACACTGTATAATATATTACATCATAATATAGCTAAATTATTCAGTATAATTTCTCCTTGAAGTCTCTCATTTGATAGCACGATTTAATAATGTGTGTGTGCCTTGTATCTTGTCCATATAAAGTTTATAAAGCTTCAGTAAATTCCTAATTTTATAAGGCTATGCTTTCCCTGATCACCAGAAAGAAATTCCAACAGTACAGTTTTGAACTTAAACTTTATCTCTAAACTCTTCATCAAAAAATGGTAACGATTTAGTAAAAAAAAAACTTTCTTATTATTATTTATCATATCAAACCCCAACTATCAAATTGAGTGCAATACCACACTGTCAAAATCGACTTGCCCTAATGTACATTTCTTATTGTTTTATAGTATCTCTCTTCATATTTCAATCTGCTCTAAACTAAACTCTAAGTTGGCTAGAACTGTCTAATATACCACCTGCAACTCTTCTAAATGAGGCCAAATTTTGGTGGAAAAATCAACCTAGAGACTGGATATACTGCATGAAATTTGTATTGCTGAGTGAATGAATCTCACTAACTGAACTTCATTTTATATCCCACATGTTTCTTCAATGAATATTACACAGTTTAAATCATTTTCTTATAGTTTATATAATGCCTTTTAAAATTCTAGAAAGTACTTATTGTATTTTGTCCAAATGGCATGCTTGAATCACTTTTGATTGTTGTTTTTAAGCATTATTTTTTAAAAATAAAATTAAACAAAATTCATTGTAATACCCCAATGGTCCGTCCTAACAATTTCCTCCAGCGGCCGTTCTCCACGCTGTGTTGTTGCCGGGAATTTGTAGAAAATGTCGGCCGGACAGCTGGGGGTACAAGATTGACTGTAAGGAACGAACTTCCAAGATTTTGGATGAGTGGAAAAGAAGGCTTTATTCGTTTAGAGTTAGCCTTGTCTGCTGGGGCAGGCGAATGTGACACGCAGCTCTCACTCCAATTAATGGAGATCAACAAACCCAAACTGGACGAAAACAAGACGAGGAGAGATACTTCCTTCAAGCTCGCACCCGGCTGACTCCCTTCACTTCCCTCGTCTTTAACTTAACTGCTCAACTCGGAAAAAACACCTGAATTTATCTAAAATCGACCGGAAACAAGGAAATCCGGAAATGCTCTAGACCACCGGTGACAAACACCTGCTACTGTAAGTCTGAATTTTCAGTTATCTTTTTTTTGTTTATCTTAATAAGGCTTCCACTGGAAAAGGCTTAATGTGAGGTCAAGATACAGTAAGAACAGCCTTTGACCGGGTCATCGAAAACGTACTCGCTGAACTTTATCACTGAGTCAATTTTCCTCAAAAAGAAAAGGCGTTTATTTTTTTTTCCTCTTCTTTTTCACTTTTGTTAGATATGTTTTCTAAACTATTTTCTATTTTAATCTATTTTCTATTTTAATCTATTTTCTATTTTAATCTATTATAATAAAATACATATATATCTAGTTATCGTGTCACATTCATATTATATATATATTCTTCTTTAACAATGTACATTTTTTTTAAATTTTAATTCTTTTACAGTTTTCATTTTAAGTCATTCATTTCACTTACATTTATGCCAAGCAATATTTTCTCTAATTATTGTGATTAAATTGAAAATTAATTTAATATTTTCTTTTTAAAAAAATGAAACTGGATACATTTTATAAAAAATGAACTGGCTAAGAACAACTCTGGTACATGTGTCCATAAAAAATAAAAATGTAATTAAGTATTTCAGAAGGTAATTTTTTCATGATTATTTGTTTATTAATTCTAGGGATTTGGTCATATTACAGATGTTAAAATGAAATTGTTACTTTTTTTTAAAAAAAAAAAAAGGAAAGAAAAAAGAAAAATAAGGGTATACATTTTACAGTTCTTCAGCATTTGCAAACATGCATTGTCTCTTCATTTCATTTTCCTTAATGGCATTATAGAAGATAATAAATATAACATCATTTTTCATCAATTATCTGTTCATTTTTAGTGCTTTTCACACCAGAAACTCTCTTTCAGAAGATTGATATTGACTATATCAGAAGCTTATATTAAAATCCAGACTGCAAATCATCATTAGAAAAGGAAATGCAGAGGGACTATTCTAATTGTTCAGGAAGTTTTTTTCATCAGTTCCAATAAATGTATTTTTACTCATTTCAGTTTTTTAGTTTGAAGATAAATGAGTTTAAAGTATTACAATAAGCATTTGTTTGGAGGATTGATCAATTTGCATATTTTAAGGAAAAAAAGATATAAAGTTTATAGTAAAGTTAGAAATGGCCTGAAGTTGACTCCTGATTAGAAGTCTCCAGACCATTATTGTCCATGTCAGGCTTGGTTTTTTTTTTTTTGGTTTTTTTTTCTTTTTCTTTTTCTTTTCTTTTTTTTTTTTTATCTTATACGGGTTATAGGATTCATGAAAAGTTTTATTTTTTGGGATTAAATTGTTTGCTCATAAGTTTTATTTTATTAGTTTGTTTTATGTTATTTTTATTTTTTTCTCCTGTTTTTTTTTTTTTTTTGTTTTTTTCTCTACTTGGCTTTGGTCACCATATTTACTTTATTTTAACAAAGTTTTACAAGACTTGTTTTATTTACTTTTCAGTTCTATTGGACCAATTCCTGTTTGCATTTGAATTCTTTCTTATCAATCTTCATATTCATCCCCTCCCACTAGTTTTTTCTTTCACTATCAGTAGCCTTTTCAGGCTACTTTTCTTATTTTATTTTGATTTGGTTTAATTTTTTTCTGTTGAGTGCTATTTACGTAGGTTTATTTTTTTATTGTAAACTTTTTCATTTTACACACCTTTGTCTTTCAATTTAATTTCCCTTTGAACCATTTTTCTTTTAACCTTTCAGGGTTATATTTTAGTTTAAGATTAACCATTTTCAAGTTACTTTTCCTTTTGATTTTATTTAATTTATTTTCAAGGTTTATTTGTACTGTAACTTTTATTTTAATTTTACAAACCTTCTGTTTTGAGTTTTTTTCTTTTAACCTTTTGAGTTTACATTTTGGTAGTTGTTTTATTTTAGTTTAATTTTGTTTAAATTTCTTCTTTCTTTTGACTGGAAGTATCCTTTTCATGTTACTTTTCTGTTTTTGTTTAAATCTTTGTTTTTAAGTTTTATTTTTCTTTAACTTCTATCTTTCATTGTATTTTCATGGACCTTTTGTTTTTATTTTGCTTTTGTTTATATTTTTCTTTTTAACCTTTTGGGGCTAATTTCTGTCTATTTTTGTGTGTGTTTTTTTTTTTAGTTCTACCATATTTTGTTTTTTAGGATTTTTTTATTAACATTTTTCCTTTTCCCTACTCTTCTCCCTATGTTTAATTTTAAAACAAGAAGAAAAATCTTTGTGATACTTTAAAAGAGATGAAGATGACTGACAAAAGTCAGAAAAATTTATTTGGAACAAAGTCAAAGGACCTGCCTGATAAGGGTGAGGCAATCAATCCTCCTGTTAGCAACAAAAAGGTAGCAGAAAAAAAAAACTATGGAGGCAAATAAGGGCCAATATATCTAAAAGGTGGGAAAAAATCTTTTTAAAAAATATGACGCTAATTACCACTGGTATATATATATATATATATATATATATATATTGTTTAGTTTAATACAACAGAGAGAGAGAAATTATTAGAAGTATTATTAGTTGTGCTTTACTGTAATTCACAATGTGAGCTTTTGTTAAAAAAAAAAAAACTATCATGTACTTGTAAAATCTGGGGAATAGAAAAATCATCTATTTTGATACTATCACATACTTGTAAAATCCGGGGAATAGAAAAATCAGCTAACAGATGGTAAAGAAAGAGAGAAATATAATTATTCTTCTTTTGTTTTCGAAGTGGATTTGTTTTGGGCAAGCTAAAATTTTGTAAGTAGCAATAACAAAATGTCAGGATTTACTTGATGAAGTCAAGCAGGGTTAGATACCCCAACAGATGTTCCTGAGAACAGAAATTGTGGAAATTGAAAAATTTAAAGATGACGTCATGTGAGCTGTTGATATTTCATTCGTCAAGCCATGGCTTCCCGCAAATCGTGTGAGTGGAAAACAGTCTCATTGGTCAAATCTTTGAGTCGGCCAAATCTCCCAAGAGGATTGAGGATGGTTATAAAAATCCGGACTCAGCGAGAAAAATTAGTTGTAGTAGTAACTGTTGGCTGGAGAGTAGATTTTGAGTCGAAATGTAATGACCGCGGAACAGGGTACTCAACTGGTCGCCTACCACAGAACTTATGACTAAAGAGGTAATGTCGAATGAAGCCTGCCGCCGATTAACTTAGTGTTAATATTGAATAATGCGCCTTCGATAGGAATCCCAAAAGAACTTTTTTTTTTTTTTTTCAAATCATGGGAGAATCGAAATTTCTGATACCTCATTCACTTTACTTCAGTAAACTCCATTAAATTCCGATAAGAACCGTTGTTATTTTAGAAATTGCATAGAGAATTGACAGCCCTGATTATAGAGAATATGCAAAAAGATTTTAATGAAAATTTAATGAATGCGTGAAAAGACTTTAGTGAACATTTGAAGAGCTCTGTTTACTTTAACGAAACTTAGAAAAGACATTTTTATTTAAGGATTGAAAGCTCTGATATTTTTAAACGAATTATCTCTCTCCATTGTAAACTGGCATTCCAACAACTGTATTATCATTCTGACAACTGTATTATTTGCTTCTGTGACGAATAATTGTTCTTTTTATAAAGACATTCTTTGTTACTCTCCAGGCATGTTTGACCTTATTCATTTATTTAATTTTTTCTTTGTGCCATGTTTTTTAACCACAAGTGTATACCAGTGTCCAGTCTGGTTCTGGTGGAAAGACAGCTACTGAAATTGCACAACATGACTTTCTGAGATCAAATCACAACATGGGCAGTGGTCCGTTGTTGCAAAAGACATCTTGAAAACCAGCTTTTGTGACGAGATTATCACAACCAGCAACAGTGGCCTGAAAGCGTTGATACAGCGGGTACCGTTTCGACATCATCGCAGCAGGATCTGTTATCGAACCAGCTAGTGACCATACCAACTGGCCAGCCAGGTGTTAGTGTCACAATTAGTGCCGTCACGACCGTCAACAAGAACAAGTGTCACAACCAGCCAGCCCGGGCAAAAGTGCTACAAAAAGACAAGAGGCTAGGAAATCGACCTGTTGTTGGACCTGTTGTTTGGTCATCTCCTCCCCACTCCAAAATGCATCATTAATATTGCAGAGTTCTTGGAACCTGCTAAGAATTGCACTCACCTTGTGTTGTGGAGTAGTTTTTGTGCTGAAAGTTATAATCATGCTATGTCGATTGCTAATCGACTTAACGCACCCTAAATGTTAGGAACTTGGTGATCTTCCACTGAAAGCTGACTCCTTAGTATTTGGCTAACTGCCGACTAATATCAACTGCCTAGTAGTTCTACTGAACTCCAATAGAACTTCCTAAGAACACTTCCTGTTAACTCTTATTAATATAGGAGGGAGAGTCCATTATCTGAGGAATAGGTGTGTTTCACCAGAACACCTTGTGAAAGAAGGTGGACTTTTGGAGGACTCCCAAGAGCTAAAGAAGATTGAACAATGAATAGTTGCAGTCTTTGTGGTGGACAAGAGTATGTGCAAAATTTGTTGCTCCATGAAATACACAGTGGTAAAATCAGTGGAGTTCTTGGTTGTGAAACCTCTAAGTATTGCTAAAGGAGTGAGCTTCTCCATGTAGGATGTACTGTTGCTCATGCCTGAATATTGCATTTTGATAGCCAGCCTAACATAAGAAGTGATAATGGCAAGTATAGGATCATGGTTGCAGTATTCGGTTGCAAACTTTTTGCAGTATGTCTAAATACTAGATGCCTCCTGTGATAATCTGACTGGAGGATAGGCATTAGAGATTGTTAGATCATGAAGCCTTCCTCACTCACTTGTCTGGATGTAGGGGACCTGAGACTGTCAGTCATTGGATCTGGCTGTAAACCCTAGTGTTGGAGGTGTGGAGATACTCGTCTCCTCTCCTTCTCCTACCCAGAGAAGAAAGCTTCTGGAACTCTGGGTGTGTCTTTAACATCTGCCACACCTGTAATGGGTATGTCCGCATCCAGGACCAGTGTGGTCTAACTACCCCCACCTCTTTGGAACAAAGATTCAGCTCACATTCCCCAAAAAGCCTTTGCAAGTTGCCTCTGCAGCCATGGAGAAGGGGGAATGGCTTGTTGCTGGCAAGGTCAGAGGGAAGCACCAGACAGCAGGACTTCAGTCCCCTGAAACCTCTAGTACAAAAGGCTCACTCCAGCATTAATGGTGATGCCCTGGCCTTGCATTCAGCAACTATAGAGGTAGTGTTAACTGGCCAAAATATAAGACCCAGGATTTGATGGAACTGAAAACATAATTCTCTTAAAAGATAATTTAGAAAAAAAACAAACAAGTGTCTACATCACCTCTCAGCTTCTGCCCTGTCTTCACATGATGGGAAAAAAATCATTCAGCACAGTCTTTTCCCCACAAAAATCCCCCTCACAGTAAAGACCCCAGTCCATTTCAAAATCTCACTTGTCCTTCACTCAATCCTTCTCCAAAAAACATGTCCCCGCCATCTCAGAGACAAAGAATACCAGGGCCTGAGATCACAGGGCGAGGTCCACTCACAATCTTCAGTGAATGTATGTTGTTTGTAGGAGACCCAGTTTTCAACTGGTGACTATGAAGGCATACTGTCTATTCAGCATGTTTTGATGAACACTCTGGAGGTGTTTTACATGCTGGATATTACCATAAAAGCTGTGCTTTATTGAATTGGGGTTTATGTACCTAATGCCAGTGCAAAGCAGACTGTTTTGTTTTGGCAGCCCTAGCCGTTTTTGAAGACATTTCATCAGGTAGTCTTAGCTTGGGATTGGAATGCCATCCTTGACACTAATGTAGACCATATAGGGCAAAGATTGGGTACTAACAACCCAGATGTCAAACCATTTCAGTGCTTTATTGATAGGAATGCTCTTGTTGATAAGTATCAGAATGAGCACCATCAAGAGGTAGGGTAGACTTGGACTAATAGGGTCAGCTCATCTTCGATGGTGTGCACTAGCTATATCAATCGAGTCCTAGTTAAGAGTTGCCATAGTGCTCTAAGGTTGTTCATGTTTTCATTTAATAGTTTACACAGATCATAGTCTTGTCCATTTTCATGTAAACTTAAATTGGCTGCCTATTGGAAATTGTACTCATCACTGCTTGATGGGTGAGATTTCCAGGTCCAGCTGTTACTAATGCAACAGCGAGAACAGGGGCTGTGGTGGGCCTCTTTAGAATTTAAACTCAGGCCATTTGTTAATGTCATTGGCTCAATGCAGTTAATTCAGCAGCACAAACGACATGCAAAGAAAAAATTGATCAGACAATTAAATTTCATGATAGCATGGGGTGGGCCTGGCCTCCTTACTTAGCAGGCTCTGGTAGTTAGTGCTAGGTTAATAAATACAACTGCCAAACTGCATGCAGAAGAGGCTTGCAATGTAACAATGTATATTAGAAGCATCACATTGGCAGACCATGACTACAGATGCTGGCTTATGAGGTTTCTTTAGACTACTTTCAGAATCTTTTTACCAGGGAGCCTGGGCCCTGATCAATTTGATGCCTATTTGGCCAACTTTCCCCACCTCAAGGCAGTTGAAGTTGCTAGATGCAAGGCTCCCATCACAGACTGATATCTGGGATGCACTGAAACTATTTAGCCAAGACAAAACTCTAAGATGAGATGATCTTCCTTACAAAGTGTACTTGAGGCAGTTGTCTGTTTTTGTCTCCTTGCTAGCATTCACTTACAACAACTAGATGAATCAGAGATCTATACCTCAACACTTCACCAGTTGATCAAGTTGCTATGCAAGAACAAGAATGGTGGGAATAGCACAGGTAATTTGAATACTGACTTGAAGATTTTAGCCTAGATCTTAGCCAGCCATTTGCAGGCTGTCCTCTCTAGTCTGATTAGCACCAAGCAGATTTGTGCTATGAAGGGCAGCACGATTCAGGACAACCTTCATTTGGTATGCTTGATCGTTGAGAAAGCAAACAGTGAAGCTGCACTGAAAATTTGGATCAGTCTAAGGGTTGATCTTTAATTTCAGGCCTTATTTTTGCACCTGGATCTGACTGCTGTATGCATCCCTTGGTGTGCTAGTGGAAGTGAATGGGGTAAGATCGAAGTCTTTCATATTGTCCCACTTCATTTGTCAAGGTTGTCTACTTTTGCCTTTTTTTTTTTTTTTTTTTTTTTTTTTTTTCGCAAATCTTTCTTTTGCAAGTCAAGGGTGAATCTAGTCCTTCGAGATTTATGTGTTCAACAAATTAAAAATTGAAGGGATAACAATAAACAGAAACAAATGTTGATTTGATTGTGATGCAATATCATATTTAGGGTACCAAATTTTTAAAGATGTCATTGCACTAAATCCAAAGTTCATTAAGAAAATTTTAGACTACTAATAAAAAAAAGAATTAGAATCCTTTTTAGAATAGGTTAATTTTTATGATAGATACCTCACAAAACACAGCAGCTTAAAAGAACATTTTTCTCAGGTGAAGAAAAAGAATATTTCAAATGGACTCAGAGGTGATCATTAGCATTTAACATACTCACAGCGATACAGAAAAATTAATTGTAAAAATCTTTGATTGCAGAAAGTTATTTTAACTACAGATGTGAGTGATGATCTGTGTCAGCAATTTTATCATAAGAAGGTCATCCAATAATGTACCTTTCCAAGATTGACTACAGCAGAAATAAATTATTTAAATATTGAGAAGGATGTAGTTTCCGGCTTTCTTTTTTCCAATCTTTTCACTCTTATATAGCCCTCTGCGCATCAGTGGCGTTACCACCTTGCTCGGGGTGATATGATTAAAAAAAAAATAGAAAGGGGGCAATAGCCATTGTCTGGAGCACTGACATAACTTGATAATTCTTATTAGGTTAGAAGCTTCTATTAAAGTTAGACCATATAACATCTTGAGTTCATTTTTAACCTTAGAAAGGATCTATCAAGATTCTAAGATGGGCCATGAAATTAATGGCCTAAGATTTTGACATTGACACATTTTTCCTTTTATATAATCAATGAGCTGTAAGTTTACAATTTAGTAAGGATCAAAAAGAAACAAATGGAAATCCTGGGCAAAAAATATTACATTGCGTTGGAACTTATATATTATCTATTCAAAGAAACAGATGAAACAAGTGAAGTAATTGTTTCAATGCTGAAAAACCATTATCAAGAAATAAGACATAAATTAATTATGGAAAATTGTGTTATATCCAATGGAGATATGATAGTACCACCAGAAACAGAAAGAAGAGATATTTTAAAATGTGTACATGATGATATGTGTTGTGGGATACAGTCTATGCAGAGAAGATTAAAATTACTGACATGAGGGCCAGAGTGTTATCACAATATATAAAGAGATGTATACAAATGTCCAAAATGTGCAGAAGTAAAGGATTTTCAACAAGGGATACTACACTCATGGTGTGGCACCTTCCAGCCCTCGTCGTTGTTGGTTTCGATCCAGATAACTGGTCGTAGATTGACTCTGTCATGGTGTTCTCCCTTGTCGCACGTTGTGTTGATTAATCACAAGGTAGTCATGTGAGTTCTCCACTAGCTGTCTCTCTGCTGAACTAAACCATACTGGGAAACGTGCACACAATTAAGTAATAAAAGAAAGAAATATAGCACCAAAAAAAAAATAAGTGGACCAACGTCTGAAGTGTTGTAAAATAATGTCTTTATATACAGATTGTACACAATAGTCTCTTGAATAATTCCCAATCCCTGCTTCTATCAAACTGGTAACAGAACAGACGTTTCTTAAGTAAATCGAATTATTCTCCTAAGTAATAACGAGAAATCTGGCTGGTCACAGGTTGCTGCTCTGAACATAGTTCTAAGTTCGTTATAAGTCTAGTCAACTTGTTGCTTGTTTTCCGGAATGTTACGGAAATTGCGGAAGTGCTGGGTGACTCTCTTTCAGTTAGCAATTTCAAACTTGTCTGCAAATTTTCTTCTTGTCTGCCTCTTAACTCTGGTTGGTTGACTGGCAACAGGCTTCTATGGTCGGCACCCAACGGCACAGCAATCATCTCTCTGTCTCTTTACTTCTTCAACTGGGAACTGTCTTTGGTCATTACGTCTCTGAACCAAGAACACGAACTCACTGCCACTCGAGCTGCAACACTCCGTCGATCCCTGCAACTTCACTCTGACTGGACTGTGCTCTGACTCAAACTTTAACTCAAAAACTTTGTCTGCAAATTCTCTTCTGTCTTTAACTCTGGTTAGCCGGCATCAGGCCTCTGCAGTTGGCACCCAACAGCATGGCACCTATCTTTCGTCGGCATTTAGTTGTCGATCTCAAAAATCTTCTCTGCAAAATCACTTCTCTTCTGTCTTTAACTCAGGTTGGCGTCCAACAACATGGCACCTTTCTCCATCTACACTTCTAGGCCGGTAACTGGGACTGAACTTCAACTGCCTCGAACCGCCGCTGGAACTTAACTGATTTTGGTCCCTCAGGACCCTGTATTTATGCCCATGCCATGGTGTGGGGCCGACAGTCACTGGGTGTCTAACCCCCTATCTCGGTGACCAATAGCATGCCGGGGTTAGCTGCTACTCATTGTTGCCTCTGGTTTACCTACCCAATGGGATTAGTCTTCTTTCCATGATGTCAATTGTTAGTTGTCTCCCCTTTTCAGGGCTTGTTTACAGGACCAATGGAATTTCTCTCGATTTTATGACGTCATCGTCCCATACCCCTTTTCTGGGCTGGACTTGACCGACTAATTTCCTTTCAAAATTTCTTTTCTCACAAAACAATTTCAAGGATCTTATCTCAAAACAATAGGTATCAACCTTTTTGAACTGACTTCGCCCAAAGCAAGCTGACACGATTCTGTTGACATTGTTACACAGATAATAATTTCTCCACACCTGTGTTTTTTTAATATCCCTTTTCTGAGTCACCTATATTTTCAAGCGACAGGGATGTTTTGTTATCTAGTCCCCACCCTGGTGTCAGTGAAAATGTCTCTTTCTCTAAATTACTTTGGGACCAGTGTTATCTTAATTATTTACACAATTCACGCTAGCAAGACAATCGGATACAAAATGAAATCTTCCTTTCCAAGACCCAGAAAAAAAAATAACAATTAAATTTATCTTTCTTCTTATGTTTAGAATGATAATTGTTAGCCTTCATAGGTGGGCTGAAATTGACTTTATGACAATAGACAAATCCATTTTTCTTTTCTTCCTCTTCTTCTTTCTCTGGTTTAAAATAACAAGAGAAATATCTTTTAGTCCCTGCCTCGGAGAATAAAGATGTCTTTTAGTGCGTTCTCCTGACTTATAATAGTAATTAGATTTTCCAGTTATAGTTAATAATTAATTAATAAAATTAATTATATTTGATCCACTCCAAAATATTGTTATAATGACTTATAGAAACAGAACAGTTATCACATGTTCATCTGAACCATGCACACATTAATGGCATGAGATTATTTCTTAGTGTAGGTAGACTCCTTTTCGAAATGTTCTGAAGCCATTAAAGATAGAAAAAGAACTACAATAAAACAAATATTAAGAGTGGTATTTTCTAGAAATTAAATTCCTAAAACACTGGTATCAGACAATGAACCAAAATTTTATGATAAAGATCTATGTAATTGAGTGAGGTAGATTGGCTGCTTCCAACACCACCATATCACCCATAATCTAATAGTGATTTTCTAAGCATAGCTTAGATTTGGCACAAGGCCAAACATATGGTACATCTAGTGAGGATCAAACTCACTACTGAATTGTAATGATTCAAGAGACAAGTTTGCTAACTGGAGGTGTCCTACCCGCAGTCTAATGGGATTGCAGAAAGAATGGAGTAAACAATATAAATGAAATTAAAAGCATTTCCCCTAAGTAGAGATATTATAGACAGTTACTTACCAAGGTTACTACTTAATTACAGGACAATTCGACATGCAGACAGTGAAAAACCCATCTGCATTTAGTTGACAAATAAGATTTCCATTAACAATCTCTTATGTAGTACAAGAAAGACAAAGTAGGAAGTCCTGAGAGAACTAATTTCGTCCTGATAACAGGGCCATTATATTAAAGGAAAAAGCTTAATGGTCCATTCTGACCAAAAATTGAAGAAAATCCCATGCTAGAAGAATACTTTGATGGTGAAAAAATAAGGATGAGTTCTTCAGATCAAGACATTCCATTAAAAGATGAGCCTGTAGATGATAGTAAGATGAAATAAGACCAAGTTCTTCATTAAAAAGGAACAGAACATAAACGATGAGGAAGAAAGAGGTTGTAGATGAAGTTTGAGAATAACCAAAGGCATTAAATTTCTTTGGTTCAGGGAGGTGTAGTGGATTGGTATATAGGATAGTACCTGTTTGTATATATTAAGTAGAACAGAAATAAAATCTCTTGTAAAGCAGAAGTTAACTGGTGATCACATGTAAAACAATACAACAATGATTTATTTCTTGAAACAAATTTCTAAGTATTTGTCTATATATCTGAGATAAAGTAGTATTTACACTATTTACATTATTCGGACTATTGTCCTCATCTTTGTTGCTATTTCCACGATGTTTCGGCCATTGTACACTCCAGCCTTCTTCAGATGCTAGGAATTTCAAACCAAAATCTTTAATATGATCACTGAGATATATCATTCTCATTCCTTGTAAGTCATGAGTTATCTTCCTCTAACTCGACTAAGTTACTTGTTTACCACTGTTGTAGCCTGGTATTGAACTCAGGATCAAGTCACTGGAACTAACCGACACCTATATCCACTAGGCCATGTGAGAATGATATGCCCCAATGATTGTAATAAAGGTTTCAGTTCAAAATTTCTATAACCTGTAGAAGGCCAGAGTGTACAAACAGCTGAAACATGGAAATGTCAACGAAGATGAGGACAGTAGTCTGAATAATGTAAATAGTACAAATTTCTAAGTTTTATAGTCATCACTGTTCTTTTGTTCTATTTTTTTATAAGTAATTGCATAATTTCACAAAATTAGGAACTTGTATGACAAAAAATATATTACAGAGAAAAGATATGTTTTATTCAATTTTTCATCCCAAATTATTAATGTTTCAAAGTTAATTTCAGTTGATACTTTTTTATGGCAATTCAGGTTGGTAGACTTTTGACATGTTTTTGCCCTACAGCCAAATTGTTCTTCTGCATGGAGTAATTCTGTGGTTTTTTTATGTAATACTGAAAGAAAAAATTAACTTTATTTCTGTTGTGCTATGAATGTTGCAAGGTATTAACTGTCTACAATTAAGATAAAGGTTTTGCAGTTTCATTGAAATTTACCTCCCTTATTCACCCAGTTTATTATTAGTGAAGGCATATATTTACTTTTATCATTTCTTTTTTTCATAGTGGACTGTGGTGGTAATCGAGCAAAAAGAAAAGCTTGCAAAAATTGTACTTGTGGTTTAGCTGAAGAACTGAAAAATGGAGATGGTTCTAAAACTGCAATGTCAAAATCTGCTTGTGGTAATGTGAGTAACTTTGAGGTGAACTTTATTTTTTCCAGGTGCTGAAGCAGGTTAAGAAAGAAAATCAAATCAACTTTCAGATTCCAACTTCTGAGATAGGGATCATGAGAAGCAATAGGAAAATAATATCTTTTTTGTCAATGAAAAAAAAATGTCTTTTCTATTTTAGGAAACAAGTTAGATTTATTTTATTTAAATGATATCAAGATACATTATGATATTTATATGTTAGAATATCCAAGTTATAATATAAACTTGTATATTAATGAAAGTAATAAAAATTAATCTGAAAAATAATTTAATGATTTTTTTTCAAGTGTAAATATTTAACACTGTTAAATATTTTCATTTTCTCTTGAAAATCATTGAATATTTCAGTCAGTTTGGATTTTCTTTTAGAAATTTCTCACAATAATGTAAATAGGAGTATAAATTCACAACTGAATTTGAATTATTACTGGCTATAATTAAAATTATAGTTCATCTTTTGTGGAAGTGATCAATGCAAAAGTAATTTTAAAGGGACATTTTACCTGTTTTCAATTTGTTTATGCTTCTCAATGCTGAATATTTTCCAAATCCTAAAATAAATTCTAATTTCAAATAGTCAAATTCCTTTACTTTCCTGTTAATTTTATATAATTTTTATGGTGACTTACCCATATGACACACAAACTCTTCCAAACTATATATAAGCAGCAGTTCTGTTTTGCAGAGAGTGAGAGCAGAACCTATTTTGACCCAGTCAGACTTGAAAAAAAGGACTTCTTCTCAGATTTGAAAAAAACTTTATTGCTTGAAATCCCTTTTATTTTTTGTTTCTGCTTTTTTTTTTTTTTTTTTTTTCAGCCTTTTATTTTTACTCAGCTTTGGCCATTTTATTTTTTGTTTATGAATCTCTTGTTTCATATTTATATTTTTTTATTTCAGTTGTTTTCCCAGTTTTGGCAGCCATATTGATTTGTTGGTGGATTTAGTTTTTTGTATATTTTAGTTTACAATTTTTATTTTTTTTTTAACAAATACACATTCACTTAGTGTTTTTATCTTCTTGGATCTTTTCATCCTAGTTTCTTAATTTTTTTTCTTCGTTGTTTTAGGATACATTTCTTGTCCTCCTCCTCCCCCTTCAGTACTACTGCTTTAGTTCTTAATTTTCTTTTGAATGTTTCCCTTTTAGGATATTTTTTAGTTTTTTGTCTTAAGTTACTTTTAGTTTTTATTTAAATCTTTTTGAGTAACTTTCAATTTTACTTTCTTTTTTCCCCAAAAAATTTAATTTTATTTGTTAACCTTTTGGTTCACCGGAAGTAATCTTTTCTGAGACTTTTGGGCTAATTCTTTTCATTAATTTTTTAAGTTAAATATTTTCTGCCATTTAAGGCCTATTTTTTCTTTAACTTTTATTTTTTCCTTCTTGCCATTTTTAGGCTAACCTTTTTACAAGTTTATTTTTTGCTATGAAAGGCTAATTTATTTTTAAATTTTAATTTTAATTTTCTGCCATTTTAGACTAATTCTCATTTAATTCCCTGTATCTTAAGTATTCTTTAATTTTATTGTTTCTTAAACCTTTTGGGGTTTTATTAACTTTTTAATTAATCTTATAAGAAGTTTTTCTTTGTATTTTTTTTAAACTTGTTTGTTTGCCTATTTTCTTTTCCTCACCCCTCCACCCATATTTAATTTGAAAAAGGAAAAAAAAGATCTTGGTGAGGCATCATTTTAAAAAGTGGCCAACAAAAGTTAGGAAAAACTATTTGATCCCAACGACCTCTCTAATGGTCTCCTCTTAAGGATACATTATTTAAAATTCAAGACAAGGATAGTAGAAAAATTAACACACCTCCTCTTATTGGAGATTCAAAGGGCTCTCCTCATAAGGGTGCAATCCCAACTGGTGTGAGCATGACGAAAGGCCCTTCCCAAGAGGGCGTGATTCCTGAAGAACAAAATAAGGACAATACAACTAATGGAGACGTCCCTCAAACTCCTATTACATTTAAGGATGCTGTATGAAAACGAAAAGCCACTGATGTTAAAACTAAGTAAAAAGACCAAGACAATACCAAGGCTGGGGAGTCACCCTCTTGCTGGACGTCCCTCCTCCCCGAAGTGTGTTATCAATATCGCAGAGTTCTTGGAGCATGCCAAGAGTTAGGCTCACCTTGTGAAAAAAGGGACTCTTGGAGGACCCCCAAGAATTTAGAAAAGAATTGTCAGCCTTTGTGGCGGACAAGCGTTTGCACAAAATTTGTTACTACACAATAGATACAGTGGTCAAAACACTGCAGTCTGCAGGGTTCAAGCCTCTAAGAATAGTTAAGTGAGTGGGCTTTTTCAGGTGGGACATGCTGCTACCCACACCAAAAGAGTGTGTAGTGATGACTAGCAAAGATATATTATAACAAAAGATATTGTAATAGGAACAGAATATGATGGCCATTGCAGGACCAAGTAGCAGTATTTGAGGTCTCTCCCCAGCTTATCAAGGAGCATCTGGCTGCCTATTTCTCCCAGTACAGACAAATTTTGGATGTGTTCTGCAATAGCCTGAACGGGATGTGGTCTTCCAAGATCATGATAGACCACCAAGTCTTCTTGACCATCCCCAACTGTCTGAATGTAGTGAGCCTGAAACTCCCGATGATAGTGTATGGCCAACTGGGACCTGTGTGGTAATACCCCTGGTTAGGTCAAAACAACAGCCCCATTCCCCAGAAAGCCTTTGCTAGCTGCTAGTGCAGTTTTAGAGGAGAAAAAGGGGGAATGGCAAGTTGCTGCTATGGTCAGGCGAAAGTACCAGGCAGCGGGACCTCGGTTCCGGAAACCCCATGGACTAAAGACACAGACAGCCCGACTCCCTATACTAATGCAAAGGGTAATGCTCTGGCCTGGAAAGACACTTCATTTGAAGAACTGTTGAAAAAGTATGATCCTGGTTATGAGGGCACAGAAAAAAATTAAACTGTTAAATCTACTTCCTTCAATTTTTCATTTATCTTGCTCCTCGACCTCCACCCTGTCCTCCTCCGAAAAAACTTCACAATATAAAAAGAAGTTGCATTCAACCTAGTCTTCTTCCTGAAAGCAGTTCTCTCTCAGCAGAGACACCAGCCTTTTTAAAACTCTGATACGTCCCTCTTCCAATCCTTCCCCAACAAAACAGATGTCTCCTCCTTCCAAAAGACAAACGAGTCTCACTGCAGAAGACAAGAAAGCCAGGAAAAACGGCATGAAATTACCCTATAGACAGTGGGGGGATGCCTGCCGTATTTCTCTGGCCCAGTTGGAAATAGCAAAAAACTACAGCAACAGAATAACACAGCTGAAGTACCTGTTGGTCATGAAAAAGTGTGTCGAAAAAGACAGAAAATCCTTTAAATTTCCCCAAAGCCCCAAGAGTGTTACCTGTCATCCACACTGTGTCAGGGATGCGGCAAACATAAGGGATGGTCGAGAAGGCCATCAAGTCTTTTAATATGTCATCTTCCATTACTATTATTGAATCAGAAAAAATTAATAACGGGAAAAAATTTTGTTTAGGACAGGCCCCAGTTTTAGTTCATCCCTTCCTCTATAGGGCACTAAAATTCACCTTCTCCCTAGATGGCAACCAAAACTGAAATGAGCCAAGAAACGATGATAAAGGCAGCCAGAATCCTTTCCTTGTCCCTGTTGCGTCCAGCCCCCCCCCCCCCCAAACCGCAATTAGGTTTCATAATGGCTCTCTGGTTAGCAAGCTTGAATGCCAGGGTGAAGCTCACTCACAATCTCCAGCGCCTCGGTGTGGATGGTTGTTATCGGCAGGAAATTCATTTTTAACTGGCAAATATGAAGGCATTCTGTCTTGGGGTTTCAATATCTATTCAACATGTTTAGATAATCACTCTACAGGTGTTTCATGGCTAGTGAGCAAGTCTCTGAAGGTGGTGTGTGCATTTGTCTCCGGATCCGGCGGGTAGGATTTGTGTGCTGGATATTACCATAAAAGAGGAGGTTTGTCGTCTCATTGGGGTTTATGCACCCAATGACCATGCGGAGCATCTTGTTTTGTTTTGGCAGCTCGAGTCGTTCTTAGGGACATCTCATCGGGTAATTCTAATGGGGGATTGGAATGCCCTCCTTGACCCTGAGAAAGATCCCATAAAACCATTTCAGTACTTTATCGACAGGAAAAGTCTTGTCGATAAGTATTGAAATAAACACCCTCGGGAGGTGTTTATTTCAATAATAGTACTGACTAATAGGGGCAGCTTGGTTTCAGTGATGCATGCTAGCTACATCAACCGAGTCCTGGTTAAGAGAGTTGACATAGGGCTCTTAGGTTGTCCAAGTTTTCATTCGATAGTTTACATGGATAAGGGGCTCGTCTGTTTTTGTGTAAACTTAGATAAGCCTAAGATTAAGTTGGCTGGCTACTGGAGATTGAACGTGTCATTATGTGATAGCCAAGATTTCCAGCAGTAGCTGTTACTAACACTAAAGCAAGAATTAATGGGGCTATGGTTGAGAATAAGTGGTGGGCTTCTTTTGAAATCAAAACTTAGGTCATTTTTTGCTGACTATAGTTGTCGGCTCAATATAGCTAATTTAGTGGCACAAACGGCAGTGGAGAAAAAGGTAGATCGAGTAATCAAATCTCGTATTAGTAGAGACATAGCCTTAACTAGGGCTGAGTTGGCCTCCTTGTTTATCAAGAAAGACCAGGTTCTGGTAGTTAGGGGTAAGTTAAAAAGAATGTCTTCTGAAACAACAAATATGGCCACTAAACTGCATGCAAAAGAAGCTCGTAATGCAGTTAACTGACATATCGATAGCATCACATTGCCAGACAGGCATACCATGACTACACATGGGTATATGTGAGGCTTTTTGGGATTACTTCCAGGATCTTTTCACCAGGGAGCTCAATCTGAGCACAGCTCAGTTCAATGCCTATTTGGCCAACTTTCCCTGATTTGATGTTAAATACTGACTTAAAGATTTTAGCCAAGATCTTGGCCGGCTGTTTGCAGGCTGTTCTCCCAAGTCTGACTGGCCCCGAGCAGACTTGTGCTGTAAAGGGCAGGACTATTCAGGACAACCTTCATTTGGTACACCTGATCATCAAGAAAGTCGACAGTGAAGCCGTACTGGTTAATTTGGCTTTCAATGGAGTTGACCATCAGTTTTTGGAGTCTGTCCTTTCCGTCACCAGTTTCAGGCCATACTTTCAATCCTGGATCCAACTGCTGATGCATCCCCGGTGCGCTGGTGGAAGTGAATGGGGTAAGATCAACATCTTTCATATTATCTCGCTCCATTTGTCAAGGTTGTCCACGTTTGCCTTTGCCTTACATTCTTGTGTTGGTGCCCTTCCTTTGCAAGTTAAAGGCGAATCCGGTCCTGCGCAGAATTTCCC
Source organism: Ascarosepion bandense (assembly GCA_037127315.1). Taxonomy (NCBI): domain Eukaryota; kingdom Metazoa; phylum Mollusca; class Cephalopoda; order Sepiida; family Sepiidae; genus Ascarosepion; species Ascarosepion bandense. The sequence continues at coordinate 335,863 of JBBBDQ010001787.1, forward strand.
TACCTGGTGCTATCACCTCAGCCAGATACTCCACCTATGCTGACGGCATTTTGGTTTTAGTCTTGAGAAAAGCCGAGATTGATGAAGTTAGCAAAAAGATTAGAGGGTATAAGACAGTGACAGGGGCCAAAATCAACTGCGATAAGTCTGTAGGCTTGCAGTTGAGTGTGTAGAAGAGAGTTTCTCTTTCCTAACCTTTCCTCTGGACGGACGGGCCAATCAAGATTCTTGGCATCTGGTTTGGTCCCGATCTTCAGTTGAAATTGAATTGGTCGGAGGTTCAAGAGAAGGCCAAAGTCGCAGTTCATCTGTGGACTCAGAGGTTGCTTTCTTTGAAGGGGTGGGCGAAAGTTTGTGTTTCATACAGCTACCTGATTCTCCTTTACCAACTCTCTGTACTTCCATTCACATTTTTCATTCAGTTGGGCTTAATACAGCTCTTGTTCTTTTTGTGGGGAGTAGGCAAGGCTCCCATGGTGCATCAGGAGATCTGTTACCTCCACCCATCTGAGGGCAATCTGGACATGCCAAGCATTGAGATTCGCCAACACACACTTCGCATTGGCGTATGCAAGCGGATGAGAACAGCACCATCTGTAAAGAAGACGTCCATAAGAACTTTCCATCCTTAAGAAGTGTGCACTCGTTCGAGGAAGAGGCTCGCCATACTACTCTAGGCAAGTGCTCCTTCTATCACAAATGTTAGTTGGCTCTTAAGTTCCTCTTGTGGGCGACGGAAGATACCCATTCTTTTAGGTATTAAGAAAATTTGACCTGGGTCATAGTTCAATTTGCTATTCCCCATTCAATCAGAATTCAGAATCTTAGTTTGCACACCAGCTTGTGAAATTTGCCTTGGTCTGGGTTTTTCCAAAATGTTTTTAGTCATTCTGATCCAGTTTTGCGGGTGTGCAAGTTTTCCTTTTTGCCTTTCGGTTAATTGTTGGATGTTATAGGATTTGTATCCTATAACAGTTCTATTTTTCATAGAATTTTTTAAATTGTTTTTTTAATTAATTACTTATGTAATATCAACAGAAATGGAAATTGCTTTTTGAAATATCATTACAATAAATAAAAAACTAAATTAACACCTGGTAAATTATCTTTATTGAAAATAATTTAATAAAAAATAGCTTACTTTTATGATCAACTAAATGAACTGTACAATTTTCCTACTTTTACCATTTTATATATATATATATATATATATATATATATATATATTTTAACAGTTGTTTTTACCCTTCAGCAATTTGTGCTCACACTTCATTATTCAGTTATAAAATAGGTTATGTTAGGTCATGTTAGTTGAAACACTATGGTGGTTGAAAGTGTTTTCTTTTTAATAGTGTCTTTTTCTTGCTTTCCTTTTTTCTTTTTTTCTTTTCTTTGCCTACAAAAATTTCTTAATTGTTTGGTATTGACATACCTCAAAGGCATTTTGTTTTGTTGACTACATTGCTGATGTAAGCCATGATTTTTAATGTTGACACTTATAGACACCAGGAGAAATGTTTGTTTCTTTTTCAATGTCTTTTAAGTTAAACGTAAATAAAATGTTGTCAAAGGTCTAATTATTAAATGAACTAATTTTCATTGGCTTTAACAATTGATGTCTCCTCATTTTTTCTTGGTAGATTTTTAATTAAATTTCTGTTAAGAGTTGTTGATATAGCATAAAATATAATATTACTTCTCCCAAACTGCCTTAGTCTACAATGCAAAAACATGTCAAAACAGTGAAATTTCTTTCAATCTCCTGTTTATTTTCAAGGCTATTTTGATAAAATTAATATATAAACAAAAACCTTAAAGAAAAAAAAGACATGTCAATTTGCTGGGCTAGCCATAAAGTTTGAAGTTATCTTTCACAAAAGATTTCGAAATTGGACTGTTTAAAAACTGAAAATTACAATTCTTTTAGAGCCAGATTTAATTTTTTAATAATCAGTTGGTTTCATATCTGCACCTATACAACTTGAGATACATGGGAATCAAAAAGTGGGTGTACTGCATTCATTTTCTGCAAAACAGTTGTTTTATGTGTCAAACATCAAATTTTGTCTTGCTAACCAAGTGAATGAACATCAACAGCTGAACCCCCGCTTTTATATCAGAATATTTTCATACAGTTTGTCTTTTTCTTATTTTTTTTAATGATACATTTTAAAACTGTATAAAGTACTTCATTGTACTTTTCCAAACTGTTATAGCGGGTATCTCTTCTCATTTCATTTGTAGTGAGGGGTAGTAGGATTCCGTAGTAAGTTAACAGAATTTGGCCTTGTGGGAAGATAGCCCACTATAATTCATAAAATGATTATAAATTCAAGAAAGGCAATTAGAGTATAAAATAACATATATATATATATATATATATATATATATATATATATATATATATAGCAATTATGTTTTACAAATAAAATAAAACTTGAAATAAAAGTTAGAGTTCATAGTAGATAGTAATGAGCTGAAAGAGATAAGGGAATGTTCATGGAAGATAATGGTGAGCTGAAAGAAAAGAATCTTCATTTTCAAGTTGTAGTTTCTAAGGTCAGTGAGTCAGTAAGTTGGTTTGTGTGGAATGTCTTTGAAAAGGTTAGTTAGTACTTTTGAGACAGTGAGGTGGAAGAGGTCAGAATAGTACTTATGAGACAAGGAAGAGAGAAAGATCAAGGAAGAAACTAATTACACTCTTCACTGGTCTGTGCCTGTCTGTCGGGGTGCCTTTTGTCACAGCTTTTATATTTTCCTTCTGGATCAAAACGCTGGTGTTTGGAATTTCATCCTTGTATTTGGTTCCGGGCTTCCCATTGGCTGGTAAATAAAAATGGTAATTTGATATTTGATTAATTTTTATTTTTCAACCAGGACATCTGCGCGGAGCCACTTGCACGACAACTTTTTATTCATTAGCTTCCTGGTCAGCATAGAGCCAACATCCAGTTTGCTTGCGTTTGCTCAGTCGGTGGTTTCACCACATAACTTTCGCCCCAGAAAATGGACTGATATTTTGGTATCTGTTGTTGCTTTTTTTTTTTTTCAATTAGTTTTTTTTTTCCTTTCGTTCTGTTTTGTTAGAAATAAAAATATGTGTTTTCTTTCTTCCATTTAACTGTTCTACCGGACTTAGTTTTCATTTTTGGTTTGTTTTCGTTAGTTTCCTCGGTACAAGATGGGGAGTTATTGAAATCGCGTCTTGATTTGATGGAATCTTTTGGTTTTATATTTTCAGTAATGTACGCCGGTTTTAATCTGTCTATTGAGACTTTACTATGAACATTGTCTGATTTTTTTATAGTAAAATATTTTTTGTGACGACTTATAACTTGGTATGGACCTGTGTATGGAGCTTCCAACGGATTTCTTACTCTATCAGTTCTTAACCAAATGCTTGTACATGTATGTCAATCTTTTGAGATGTAAGAAGTAGGTGTTGAATGTAGGTGTCCGCTGGATAATTTGTCCATATCAAATTTCTACATTTCATCAGTTAAAATTTTAACGTGCGAGTTTGTTATCTCACTGTTTTCGTTCTTGTTAGGGTCGATCAGTAATCGGGTAATTTGTGCGTGAGTTCCCATTACTGCAGTAAATGGAGAATAGTTTGGTTCGTTGGGAGTTATTCTCATTTCTAGAAGAACAATAGAGAGAGCTGATAACCATGATTCTTTCCTGGCTATTATAGCAGTTTTTAGGGTTCTGTGAGTTCTCTCTACTAGTCCATTCATTTGTGGATGGTAGGCTGTTGTTCTTAATCGGTGAAAGCCTATTATCTTTAATATTTCTGTGAATAGTTCAGATTCAAATTGGCTTCCTCTGTCCCGTAACGACATAAAGAGGAACCCCGAATCGGGAGATCCACAGATGACAAAGGCCATTGAGACAGATTTCGCCGTAATTTCCGTTATTGGGCATAAATCAACCTCGTGTTTCTGTCGATGCATGTCAATAAATATCGGTAAGTTGAAAAGTAAGGGTCCATTTGGTTTTTTACTGGTGGTACTGACAATATCAACAAATTGTTTCAAATCGGCTAGAAGGTAATTCGAATGGACTTACTTCGCTCTTCGTGTGTCTTATGACTTTTGCTTGTTGGCAGTGCTGGCATTTTGTGCACTAAACTTTTCTTGATTTGTCCATATTCGGCCAATAATATCGCGATTTTATCATTTTTCTGGAAGCTGCTATTCCCGGGTGTGACAGGTTATGCAGACTGTCAAATACCGATTTTCTGAGCTTTTCTGTCACAAAATGTCGTGGGAAAGGTAATGACGTGTCGCATAATATAGTGTCCTTTTTATTTATTGTATATGTTTTCAGTTGGTCTTTGAATGTTTGGATTTCGTTGTCAGTAGCTTGATGCTTCATTATTTCCTGTAAGTCACACACATCAATAGTTATAGCATTTACAGGTCTTGATAAACAGTCAGCTACTATGTTTTGCGATCCTCTTATGTGGGAAATATCATTCATGTATTCACTGATAAAACAGAGGTGACGCTGTTGTCTGTCAGATTTTAGAGACGATTGGCTTTTAAAAGCACTGCAAAGTGGCTTGTGGTCCGTCAGCTACATTACATTTCTGCCTTCTATTAGATGTTTAAAGTGGAGTACTGCTAAGATAGGCAGCTAATAGTTCTCTGTCAAAAGTAGAATATTTCTGTTGGGTCTAGGATAATTTCTTTGAAAAGAAGCCTATGGGTATGGGTGTGTTGTCAATCATTTGGTGAAGTGATGAATAGCGTCTTGAAATTGGAACTTGATGCTCCAATTCCGATTGAAGCCTGGTTCATTATATTCATTTCAACAGAAATACCCTTGTGAAAGGTATTACTCCATATCATCTTCCCCCAACTATGGATTAATTAGTAGTACTCGTATCATTTAATCATTATTATCTAAAAAGACATACCTATTTATATAATCTTTAAACAACCTGCAATAATCTAGTTAGCCAATCTTCAAATTTTTAAAGGACATGTCAATCATTATCTTCTGTCTTCTTAATTCCTGTTCTTTTATTGTTCTTAGTCATTAAAAGTGTTTTTTTCTCATATTCTTTGACACATAGAAGATTCATGGGTCATAGAGACTTTATTATTGTGGAATGATATAAAAGCACTACCGAAGCAATTACAAATATTAAACAAGACTGCAAACTAATTTAATAACACAATCTCTCCCCACACCTCTCTTTCTACATATATATATATATATATATGTATATATATATATATTTTAATTCAGATACTTCAATCCAAGGGAAAAAAGCAGGAAGGTAAATTCCAAAAAACCCGATCCTAATTAATATTAAAAATTTTATTTTAATATTAAAAAATGATACAGGAAGAGAGCTCCATGTAATAAAATATTACAGAGCAAATATATATTAAAAAAGGATTAATTCAAAGATGTTGAATGGCCATTTCGATATGAAGATCCCCACGGGGGACAACACATCACCTCAGCAACAGAAAAATCCTTTCAGAAACTGGAGAAAAATTAGTCTACTTTTCCTTTTTAAATAGACAGCAAAGAAATTAAAAAAGAAAATAAAATAAAAAGAAAAAGATGAAATAAAATCAAATAAATAAGAAAAGAAAAAATTGACATCGTCTGGGTTCACAAAAAAAAGAAAGAGAATGTAACTAAAAATTAACAGACAGCCGTGTTAAATCGACGTAAGTTTAAGCAACACGGAAAAAAAGGTGGTAAGAGAGATAAAAGAAGGAAGGGAGGGGAAAAGAAAAGAAAGAAAAAAGTTTTTTTAAATATTACAGACGCTGGACAAATTCAAACCTAATTTCCCAAAAACGTTGAAGTATTAGAAAAAGGCCTTTACTTAAAAAAGCATAATTATTAATAAAAGGGAATAAAAAGATATAGGATTTAAAATAAAATTATTTTTTTAAAAAATTAGGTCATTTGAAATTAAACTAAATAAAGACAACACTAGGTAAAAAAAAAAAAATAATAATTACAATTATACATACCTATAGAAGTACACACATACATACATATATATACACACACAATTCTACGATTAAGAATACATATATACATACACACACATACATTCAATTTATTACACACTTATATACATGCGCATACACACATGTGTACACACCTATATACAAAAAATTCATATACACACAATATGCATGTGTACACACACACACACACACACACACACACATATATATACATATTCCATATGCACTCACACACATACATATAAAAATATAAAAAAATTAATGAATATTATGAAAAGGAGCATTTAAATAGCTAAAAAAAAAATTTTTTTCCAAAATTACATATAGCCCACATACATAAATACATATACATATATACATATATATACAAATATGCACATCCACACACAAACATACACATATACATAAAAAATTAAAAAAGAAAAATAATAAAAAGAAAAATTAAAAACTAAAAATTTAAAAATTTAAAAAAAATTTTTAAAAATTATAGAAAAATTTAAAATTTAAAAATTAAAAATTAGAAGTTAAATTTTAAAATCCGCCCTATGGCGGCACTTGTTTATAAATTCCCTCCTAAGGTTCAAAAGTAAGTCCTGATGAGGATATTTCAAAATCAGAATCTTCTCCAATAAACAC